>JAPQRN010000026.1:6765697-6779306 GCA_037367275.1 Coranthus polyacanthus
AAACCCATCTGGGAAAAATGGTAGAAACCTCAGGAAGAGCCACAGAGGAGGGATCCCTCTTCCAGGACGGACAGACGTATCATAGGAAAACTCATTTCAGTAGCTTAGAATTTGAATGTATGTCCAGACCTTGACATACTATCAAACAGAACTACAGTGTCGTATGTATTTATGTAAGTGTCTTAAAAATAAACTGTTTCAAGTTTCAGATTTCATTTATATGGTTCTTTTAAAAAGCACCAATGTTCTCCACAAAGACATGCATGTAGTACACGTATACACATAAAAGCATAAAGACTTATGCTTATACAAGAGCATGTGTACATCGTGTAAATCAATAATCGATGTTGAGAAACACTGAAACCTTTTCTCTCAAATATCATCTGTCCAGATCAAGTAAAAAGAATGCGCAATATTAACACCTGGTACCACTTTGAACATGGCCGACAGGGCTTTAAATTAAGTGATTAACACAAGCCACACCACACAAGACTACATATCTACGCATTATTTTCTTCCTCTTGTTTGTATCAGCTTATCTTGAAACAGATTCAGAGAAAATAGATCAATACTTTCAAGTGTGTTGAAAAAAAGGGAGGGTCAATGCTTAAAGTCCTTTTGACCTTTGACCTATGCCCTTATGAGAGTCACGTCCTGTCATTTTCAAGTTTGTTTGTTTGTTTACTAGACGCGTGCAGTGTGTGCGCTCTGCTGACGTCAACGTCACAGTTGCCAGCAGCAAATCTGTGCTGAGAGCTGCGCAGCCGCCCTGCGCATCCGTCGGCTGAACTGGACAGCCATTTCTCTGCCCCTTATGAAAAACATACTGGAGGTAGCGTTTGTCTGTCACGCACATAAGTAACCCGACGTATCGGAATGGTGCCTTTTGCAGGAAACAACCGGGGCTGAACTCGGCATCGCCGACCGAGATCCGCGATCTCCAAACTTTCTCCTAAATTAACGCCTGCGCAGCCAGAAGAGGATTCCTCCTCCGTTTGGCTCATGTTTGTGTTTCTATGTCAGCCATGGAGGCAGATCTACAAGGAAGCTGCAGCGACGTCGCAACGATGCATGTGAAAACTGAAGCGCTCGATGAAAATACATCTGCGCTGGTGTTGGGCAGTCGGGAGTCGCCTGCGCCCTGCGGCGTTACCGCATGCAGAGGAGGAGGAGGAGGAGGAGGAGGAGGAGGAGGAGGAGGGGATCAGACTGCAGAGGAGCTGCAAGCTGCCACAACCAACACCCCTGTACTGCTGTGTGAGTGCCTGCTGGTTTCTAATGGCTTTAAGTGGAAAAAATATTAAAAAAAAAAAAAAATTAGAATCAGTATCAGATCTGCAAAAAAAAAAAAAAATCATGCTATTATTTTAAATATCAGATTATTCCATTTTTTTTGTATTAATCTTTTGTTGTATCTTGTAATGAAAGTTTGTTTCATCTGTTTGGTTTGGTTTCAGATCCCGTGAGCACAGATCGGTTCTTCACTACATCTGGGGATGGAAAGACATACCTGAAGATAGCTCCAGGTAATAAGCGCCAAAATGAGAGGATTGCACATTTTAAATTGTGGAGAAAAAAAAAAAAAATTTTTAAATGTAATGGAGACTGACTGACTGACTGGACAGACCTTATAGAGATGAAGGAAACATCTAAAAATCAATGTTAACAACCTATATTCAGAGGTGTGTGGCCCGACCGCCCTTCTGTCTGTGAAACCATGTTCGTTATATCGCTCTGTTTGGAGTCACCACTGTATGACTGGAAGGTAAAGCGGTGAAAAGAAGATATTTTTTGTAGGTGGACCTTTTTTATGTTGCAGAGCAGTACAAAAAAACCTAAAATAACCCTTTTCAGACCCTCATGTGGTTCTGCATAAGGTGTCCCATTCTCTGTCCTGAGGATGTCCCTGAACAAACCCCCGTCTCGTTCATCCATGCCCCCGTCTTCAGCCTCTTTAAGCCCATCGCTGACGTCTGAGCACTTTTCAGAATCATGCACTAGGTGTGAAGTTACACTTTAATGAGTAACATTTGGTTCTTCTGCAGAAATGATGAACTCTGTACACATACGTTTTTGTAGACTTCAAAAGTATTACTGCTGTAGACTTTAAAAAAGCTATAATAATAAAATAAAATTCTGTTAAGACCAATATCTTGTTCTTAAAAAGGTTGTTTCCCAACCTTTTCTGGCTCATGGCTCTCGTATTGATCACACAAAAATGTCCTGTGCAACCTGGAGAAAGTTTAATGTTAAGAAACCTTAAAAAAAAAAAAAAAAAAAAATCACCTGTGTCCTTTTTCAGCTTCAGGAATGTCACCTGCTCCATCAGAGAAGATGCTTCCCTCTGGCTCAGATTTCTCCTCCAAAGCCGTTTTGTGTCTAATTGAGGCCGTTGGGCGTCGATGGGGTCTCTATGAGACGCGGGAACGCTCACAGCTCTTCCAAAGCGTCCAGGAGGAAATGGCTTCCAAAGGACACGTGCTTCCTGTGGAAAAGATTCGCCGCAAGTGGAACAACCTCATTGTCACGTACAAGAGGGTTAAAGACCGCAGCCGGGAGACGGGGCATGCTAAAACATCTTGGGAGTTTTTTGATGTAAGAAAAAATCTAAGTCAAAATTTACTTCCAGCTCCTTAGACCCCTCTTATATTGTACATAAGGGAAATGCTAATTGCAAAACTTGTAAGTTTATACAACTCAGATATCAGTATTGTTGTCATAGTTTAACATCAGCAGATACAACTGACAAAGGTACTGCTCTATAGAGAAAGCCTGGTCCCGAACACTAGTCTTACTACAGCCACGTTTCCATCCAAAGTACTTTGAGTCTTAGAACTTGGTAGTCTGCATTTCCACTGTGGTCTAAAGACCTGCAAAGATTTGGCAAATTAGTTTGCTGATTTGTGAAGAGCAACAATTCCAAATCCCGCTGGATTTCATCAGCAAATGTGCTCACTAATGCCTGGACTTTGTGACAGGGTCATCTGTTACATACTTTCTTTTTGCAACTCTTTTTAAAAAAAAAATGCTAGCTCAAATAAAATGACAAACTTAACACTGCAAGCCCCATCACCAAAGTTCCTCAACTATCAGAGAGGACAATCCCCAGAACTAAATTTAGATCCTGGTCACTGCAGTGGAAACACTTGGGAAACATTGAGTTCCTCCAAAGATTCTTAGTCCCTGGGGAAAGTCCTGCAGTAGAAATACTGCTTTAGTTTCTACGATGTGATGTCCCTGCAGAGAGAGCACAACTGGTGATCAGCTGGTCACAGTTAACTTTGTGTACTTGGGCACTTTTTCATCTCTTGTGTCTTTGTTTATTCTCTCCAGTTGATGGATGCCACACTGTGTGACACTGTTGGTTCTCAGATCATCAGCAATAAAAGAAACAAAGGTATCACCGCTGCTTCTACGCTGCCGGGTCCTTTGGCAAAGATCGCTGCAAAGCCACAAGTTCCACAGCCCAGCCCCATTATCCGTCCTAATGGTGACTTTTCCACAGCAGGTGGTGTGGAGAACAGGGCTCAGACTGTTGCCAGCAATCAAATGAACATCCTCAGCACCACGTCTGCTATAACCTCAATGACTACAGCGACTATTAGTCCAACCAGTGCTCCAGAGATCAAGCCTTTAATTGTTCTAAACGGCGATCTTGTTACAACCAGTGTTCATCCAGCCACCATTGTGCCATCTCCGCCTTTTATATCTTCACCGTGTTTGACAGAAACAGCCTCCACTTCCACCAGTAACACAGACCTTAACACACCGCGCTTCATAAGCCGTAAAGCTCCGTCCTTCTCGTCAGGTGTCCTGCCCTTCCGCCTTAGCAACACGCAACTTAGCAACAATCAGAATCTCCTTTCCCTCTCATCTTCTTTCTCCCCTACTTCCTCCTGTCTGACCGCTCCCATTTCCACCTCATTGTCCACGACTGCCTTGTCAAGAACTGAAGGACAGAACCAAAAAGGGAACGAAGATCAAACCAGCACCGCTTTGTTCCGGGAGATTCTGAAGCGACAAGAGGAGCAGGCTTACCTGGACCGAGTGGCTCGCCGAAGGGTTGAAGCCAGAGAAAAGAGACGCGAGAGGAGGGAGGTGCGGATGGCCGAGGCCCTCGGCAGGGTAGCCACGGCCCTGGAGCTGCTCTCCTCCAAGCAAGACACAGTCATCGCCCTTCTGCAGAGACTGGCCGATCGGAAGTGATGCTCCTAAAGCTTTTTATCTTTCTGATCTTATGAATGAACGCTCGTGCCATGTGGTGTTATTTTCAGTCCTGTTTGGTTTTGGTTGGAGTTTTACTCTCCTGGACATAATGGGAATTAAATTCAAATGAAACCATGTGAACTGCTTAATTTTTTTTTACATCTGCTGCTGCAAAAACATCCAATAAAACATTCTCCTCAAACCTGTTTTTTTTTTTTTTTACAATGACCCACCCAGTTTACCCAGTGGGGTACAGCCACATTTAGTCATACTGAACTTCAACTATACCTTTCATGGTGTATATGTGTGTTTTGTTTTTGGTATTTTCTGTTTTATTTGATAGAAGTAGAGAGAGAGACAGGATACGGGACAAATGATGACATGCAGCAAAAGCCCTCAATCAGAACATCTGTATTATCCTCCCAAGTCATAAAGTGAATAAAATGTAGCGTCCACTAGATGGCGTTTTTGATCTATTAGTAGGATTTCTTCAATTTAAGTTTTTATAAAACTACAGAAAGGTGACAAATTAAAGGAAAAACCAACATGGTGTCGCTCCACCATATGCCTCTTTGGCGTTGATTCTACACGTCTGTGAACTCTACTGGAGGGATGAACACCATTCGTTCAAAAGATTTTCCCTCCTTCAGTGTTTTGATGATGGTGCTGTCTAATCCATCGGTCCAAACTCTCCCATAGGTGTTTAATTGAGTTTCGATCTGGCAACTGGTTCATTTTCATTTCCCTTTTTTTTTTTTCCTTTAATCTGTCATCCCGCGGACACGTTGGCGCAACTGTGTGAAAAACTGGCAACGTTTTTTTTTCCTTTTTTATGTTGTTTTCTGAAGGACTTTGAGTCTGACAGTGAAGTTGAACTGAACTGAACTGCGCCCCCTGCTGATCTCCCACAGGACACGTTTATTATCCCTCAGGTCATGAAAGTGAACGGCGTAGGGCTCACGATAGAAAACAGATGAATGAATGAATGAATGGATGAATGGATGAATGAAGGACGACAGAAATAATCTTGACATCGACTATCACTGGATGAGAACATAGCAAACCCAATATAATATTTATCCACGGTCGCATCGCACCATAATTACATGAGATTAGTTAAGCAGGTCAAAGTACTGAGTCATGGGACGTGACATTCGCTGTTGTCAGCATTTTATTCATGACACAACAGGTTTTCAACGCATCAGGAAGAGAGCGACAAAGAGAGAGAGAGAGAGAGAGAGAGAGAGAGAGAGAGAGAGAGAGAGAGAGAGAGGACTGGTCCAGGCAGAAAGAAAAATACACCCGACGCGTTCAGGAGTTTCCGGACAGTTTAGTTTCACATTCGTGGAAACAGTTCAGGGACAGACGGGTCAGCTGTAACTGTGACCGAGCAGACACCACCGGACTAGACAACTGTCCCCCCCCCCCTGTGTCCTCTTGAGACATGGAGCCTGTCCCCGTTATTGGCTCGACCCTGGAGTATGAGGAAGAACGTAAGTGGAGAAAAATGAACTCTTAACAGAAACCTGAACAAACCGCTTTGAATACGTTCACTCTCGGATGTTGAGTATTTTAATGGTTAGTCGTTTATTCTTCATTTGACGACGCCATCCGAATGTTTGAAACGCTGCAAGAAAGTGAGACTGGGTTGAATGTATTTAGTAACGAAATTAAAGGGTTTGGAGATTCAGTTTCACTTCGCGGTGACTTTATATAATAATATCTAAAAGTCACTGATTGCAGTCGTTTTAAAACGTCCTCGTTTTGTTGCTTTTGAGAACTAATGTCTCGTAGGTAAATGTAAAGCTGAATGATATTTTGCTAATAAAAATGAAAATATCCAGCACGTAGTTTCCGTTGTTGTGACCTATACATTTCATGTAAATCTCGTGAACAATGAGAGATGTTATTGATATTGATATATACTGAAAAGATTTACAAAATGATTCAAATGTACTGCAATTATTTTAAAACCGAAATACATTTTACCAATAGCTTTAGTACATCTAAATATCCAAGTACTAATGTATATTAATTTTTGGGATAAATGTAATAAGTCCAACTGCATTTTTGACAACAATTTAACAAGTTTGAATCTTCTTTTCTTGATTATATTAAATATTTAGGCTGCATTTCAATCTACTCAATAATATTTCATGCCACTTTTTCAAGGTGTTTCAAAATGAGAAATGCAGGCAACGCTTGTCAAGATAAGAATAGTATTGTATTACATGTTGTTTTTAATAGTAAATTGTTATCCATTTGTTGAATTCACAGAGGTACAGACCTTGAGGCTCATGCTTATTGGAAAGAGCGGTGCAGGCAAGAGCTCGAGTGGGAACACCATCTTGGGACGAAAAGCGTTTAAATCAGACATGAAGCTGGCCAGAGTCACGATGCACTGTGAAAAGGAGCATGGGACAGTTGAGAACGTGCCCGTCGATGTCGTCGATACGCCGGGGTTTTTTGAGACAGACCGCAAAAAGGAGGAAACTGTACGAGAGATTCTGAAGTGTGTCAAGCTGCAGGAACCGGGACCTCACGCCTTTGTGTTCGTCGTCCCTCTGGGAAGGATGACTAAAGAAGATCAAGACACCACTAAACTGATCCAAGAAAAGTTTGGCCCCAGAGTGTGGGACTACACCATAGTGCTGTTCACCCACGGGGATCGTCTGGAGGGCAAAACCATCAACGATGTCATCACTGAGAGCGACGACGACCTCCGCAACTTCATACGCAAGTGCAGCGGCGGCTTTCATGTGTTTAACAACAAAAACATAGAGGACCAGGAGCAGGTGAAGAGCTTCCTTCCAAAGATCCACACCCTGGTGGCCCTGAATGGAGGGGGGCATTACAAAGCGTCCCTGTACCCCGATGAAGAGAGGAGGATCAGGGAAAGACAGGAGAACCTCCTGAAAGAGAGAGAGAGAGGCATCAGCCCCAGAGAGAAGAACCTGAAGGAGCATTTTAAAGGGGAAGAGCTGGAGATGAAAACAAGGGAGCTGTGGAGAAAAGAGGAGGAGAAAGCGAGGCAGGATGCGGAGAAGGAGATTCAGGGGAAAAAATACATTTCGCATATTATGAGTTTGTCCCTTTTCCTGTTAGTTCTGTTGATGTACTGTGTTGTCCAGGTGCCGAGCGTGTGGCTGCTGCCGCTAACAATCATTTTGATTTGGATCGTTTTCAAGATGTTCCCAAATAATTTGGGAAGAGTACTGCTCTTAAAAGATAAGCTTAAACCAGTTTATAACTGACAAAAAGGGTCTGAGGTACTCTGCAACGGAGATGCACTTTCTTGTTGTTTTATGGGTATAAAAAAAATGCCACTTATTTTGCTGTAACAGTGTAATAATGATGCTTGTGAAGGAAAGAAAGAAAGAAAAAAAGAAAGAAAGAAAGAAAGAAAATGTAAATCTCAACTTTCAACTGTTTAACTGCTTGTAACACTAATAGTCGATGTGACTGTAATCTACCTTCTTTATCACAGTGAGGGTGATTTTCACATATACTCAGATCTCCAGTGGTTTCTTGGCAGGATAACATGTCACATCTGGGTGGATCTTAAATCAGCTGAACCTCACTGTAATGAGTCAGTAATCCTGTGGGTGTCCGTTTACTCCCTTTCTGTTTCGTTTCTGCTGTCGAGGAGAAGCAGAGGCACGACAGCACTTTACTTTTGATTTCACCCATAAGTGTTGTAATCATGGAGACTCTGTCTTTGGTGAATTACTACAATAAACGAATGCGCGGGTGAATATGCACTGCGTTGTTGTGCTCCATGTTTGTTGAAGGTAGGTGCGATTTTCTGGTTGCTTTACAGATTTGCTTTTTTTTTTTCTCCATCTAAGAGTTTAAGGGGTTGCCTTAGCCTTTACATCATTTTTTAATAACTAAAGGCCTGCCGCAACTTTCTTTCTTTCAAAACTGCGGCTATTGCCTGTTCGCGTGATCAAGTCTATTTCTGGACGCGAGCTTCCTCTTTCTTACCAAAATAAAACGCGGCCACGTTAGTTTAGTTCAATAACAAGACGGGTCTTCGTCTTGTTACAAACTCGGGCAGTGTCGAAGCCTCCGTGTGCGTGGGTTTATTTATCGTCTAAATTCGTCCGTTTTGTTGCTGGAGCGAGATTCTGCCCTGTCTTCTCGCGGTACTTTTGTTTTGATGACCGGAAGCGGACCGAGCTTCCCAGACGCTCGTAACAGAACATTGAGTAGTTACAGCTCCTAAGGTCGTAATAAAGCAATGGTGGGTCCTAACTCGTACCAGGTAGAGAAGTGAGACGGTAAGCGGATAACCCTCGACCACGGTGAATGCGTGTTTTAATGCCTGAATGTCTGAATAGCGTAGCTAGCTAACGTCCTGCCGCGAAACACAAATTGACACCAGGAGGAAAGCGCGAGCAGTGTCTCGAACGGTGATTTTTTTTAATGTACGTGTAATAACATAGATAACGCCGAGTCAAAGTTTCTTTTCACCCTTCACTCCCCCCCGCACTCACTTTAATGATAACCATTGTTTTCCTCAGGTCCGAACCAGAAGCACCACCTTCTCAAACTGATCCTGGACCTGTGCAGTGACATGCAAAACATTTCCCCCTGCTTCACCCAGGCAAACATCAGACAGACAGACAGACAGACACACCCACAACAAAAAAAAATACAAATAATAATTTAAAAAAGCTGTTATAATTATGAGGTCGTAAACAAATTATTCCAGGTGACGGGGTTTTAAATGTAGCAGTAATCTTAAATCTCTCACAGTGTTTGGAAAGAAATGGAGAAAAAAATACCAAGCTATAGACATGTTAATGATGATGAAAAAGAAGAAGACATGGACAGGAGATTTAGCCCAAGGAATAGAAAGAGAATTAGATATACTTATGAGGACGAAAATGTCGAGGAAGAGGAGAGTGAAGATGAGGAGAGTGAAGATGAGGAGGATTATGTGGAGGTGGTTGAACAAGACAACAATAAGCAGCCAGGCCAGTCCACCCAATGCAACGGGATAAATAAAAACGGTAAGTCCACAAAGCCATGTCGTGCATCATTATGTATTATACAGATCATGCTGAGTGTCAAACACCTCTTTGTTAATAATGTCAATTAATGGAAAATTGTAGGACTCCTGTCTGTAACCTGTGGAAAAAAAACAGGACGCTTGGACATGGAAAAGCTGGGCAGAGGTAAAAAAGAAACTTAGTAGCTGTGAAGTTTGCGCACATCTGTTTTTATTTCAAATTTCGGATGCTCCATTCAGGTGAGGCTTGCATTTTTTGTAAGGATCTCTGGTATTCTCCCCCCGCCTTTGAGGAATTGGGAGGAAAAGGTCAGTCAAGAAAATGGAAATCAAGTATTTTGCATCAAAGTAAACCGCTGCAGTTCTGGTTTGAAGTAAGGTTCTTTTTTTTTCTTTCGTTTGTTTTATACAGCGTCAACTTTTCATTTTTGCAAGAAACTCACGTGACAGTTTTTTTTTTTTTTTAACAGCAAGGATCCTTAACCACCAAGGGATTTAAAAGGAGCAGGTCCGAGACTACAAAGGTAACTGAACCTCAGAAGACAATATGATGAAACCAATTCATGCCACTTCGACGATGATGTCTTATTTCCTGTTTTTTTTTTTTAGTCATCAAATCACGAATTGAGGAGCCACTCTGAAGGTCTGTCCAACCTTTTGTTGTAACTTAAAACATAATTAAAACTTAAAACAATTAAAAGTTGGCGCATGGCTCATTTACTTTCTTTTACATGTTTAGATTTAACAGGTACTGATAAACAGTTTGAAATACAGTCTGCAGAGGAAACTGACAAGGAAACCGATGCAGAAGATGAAGACTGGCTTCCAGACAGCGATGAACTGACCCAGGAGGCGGAGGAGGAAGAGGAAGAAAGGGAAGAGAGTGAAAATGGAGGAGAGGCTGAAGAGAACAGTAAAGAAATGGAGGATGACGATACGCCTGCTGACGACGACGACAATGTTGATGGTGACGTTTTACAATCATCCTACATCTATATGTGCAGATGTCTTTTATTGTAAACGCGTCAGGCTTAGTATTTCTATGTGGATTCACTTGTCTCCTACAGACAGACGGATAAAACAGATCCTTTCAGCATTTGAGAAAAGTGCCTTACAGATGAAACTACAAGTTGTCATCGAGAGGCTGCCAGAGGTACGTTTCTGTCTCTCTGTGTGTTTGTCCTCTTTTGGTCTTAATATTGTGCAGGGTTTTATTTAAAATATATTTCCAAAGTTTATCATTCCAGCCGTCGCCCAATTCTAACAAAGAAACAATTTTGCGATGTAACAAAACTAAACCAGACAATTGTTAATTAACTATTATGTTTTAAAATTGAATGAAACCTTGTTCAGTGACAGCAAGAAATGTGACATTTTTATATTGTTTAAAAACCTGTTATATTATTGAGCATGTGCAAGTAAATCTGACTGATAATATCTGGTGGTGCTGCTTAGCATCATCACATTTTTTTTAAGATTATGACATTTTCACTGTACGTCACAGTATTTCCTTCCTCACGACTGGGCCTTCATATAGGCTCCTTATGTAGAATATAAGTCCTTTTAATTTTGTCATGTATATAAAGAAGGTTTTGATGAATGCTTGGCCCCACAAAATGGTACAATACATGAAGGACTCCGTATGCATGAAGCAGTTGCAGAATGTAAACAGTTTTCATTGTGCAAACTCCAACGTATTAATACTAGAACTTAACAGATATGCCAACAACTTCACATCACTTCCATTTCAAAACAACAAGTGGGAACATGTCTTTCTTACAGTGTTTGTAATGTCTCAAATGTTGTGGGTACTGTTAACTATACGTACCCTACGTCCGTACCCATAGGTCCCTGTCAATACACTCTGTACAGCGCTCTGTCTATTGAAGCGTTACAGCTGTTGTTTTCACGATGCTATGGTTTGGAGGTGTATGAAAAATTAAATTCATACAGTACGGGAAATTAAAACTGCTATACGAGTTCATCTGGTATGTCGCCCATCACTAATGCCTGGGTCATTTATATCTGATTTTACGGTATTTATTTTGTTTGTGCTCTGTTTCCAGGTCCAGACTGACCTGGAGTCCAACTGCAAGGAGCTTCAGGAAGCAGCAGGTTAGTAAATGTTATTGTAATATTCATGCATCTTTCTGAGCCTCCATTCACTACTTGTTTGTCCCTTTAATCTACAGTGCGTTAACCAGTTTCAAAATGTTGAAATCTAATCGCATAGTATTATTTTACTTTGTACTTCAGGTGGTCTTCTCATATAATAGCTCAGTTATATTTGTTGACAGGCAGCTTGTGTATGCCACCAGGTAGGGATGCAGAGAGTGAGGAGGAGAGCGGACCGGCTGTTGTTTCAGCAGAAAGCGACCCCTCCTTCACAGCAGCCGCTCACATTGATCCCACACAGACGTCACATTCAGCGACTGCTGGAGATGGGAAGGAAGAAGAAGGGCAGGAACTGAACATTTGTTTCACACAAAGTGATGAAAGTAAAGAAGGCGGACGGAGACAAATGAAAAGTGAAATAGTCCATTCTCCAGCACGTCTGTCTGCACAAGCTCCTTCATTGGCAGACATCAACCCTGACTTCATGAATAATAACGACAAATCGACATCAACTGGAAGTGACACCACCAACCTCAGTAGCTCCACTGGTCTGCTAGTCGCTGTGAAAGACCCAGGCTTAATGTGGAGCAACATGACCGGTTAGTCACTTCCTGAATCATTCACATGTTCAGCATTGACATTTTGTCTTCTACAAAGAGTTGGAAGTCAGCGGCCAAGCCTTTGCAAGTGAAAACATTTCACGTCAAAACACTGAGGTGAGGTGTGTTAAGTCCTCCCATTCAGGGAGAGGATGATGATGAAGTTGATTAAAGCTGTAATTTATTAGAGTAATGTCAGTTATTATTTATTCAGTTTTTCCTCATCTAAATCGAGGGTAGAAGGTGTCGTGTGCTACACAAATTGAGGCAAATTTGTGATTCTAGAAGTGGCGGCTGGTCCATAGGGGGCGCAGGGGTGCCGCCCCACCTACAATTACTTGAAGAAGAGCTATTTCAACATAATATTAAACATATGAATTTTTAGCAAAAATGTCTCTGAAATGCTTAGATTAGTATTATTATGCCTCGTCCTGTGTCCTGTAGTTCACGTCAACATTTATTGAAGTTATTTTTAACTGTATTCATTTCTGTGTTGATATATTCACTTCCTGGTCGCGTGGCGCCGGTCAAATAAGTGTGGCTCCTCAAACTTTTGGCAAACAGGTGACACGAGGCGGTGCTCTCATTGGCGGATTAAGGAATCACTGAAGGAATTGCAAATATTTGCGCCCCAGTACCAATCAGAATAGTTTTTATTTCCTTGTGCTTATGTGATTGGATGACTTTTACTGTGTTGCCAAGTGGTTTTGAGTGAGATCCAAACAGGATACAGGACGCTTTCAGGATCAGAATGAATGTAAAGCAGACATTAACGTGTTACACGTGTCACAGGTAACACAGTTTTGTCTTTTTCAGTCGGTTACTCGTCTGTTTACTCTCCTATGCCTCTGTGTTTTACACAGGGACGGTAATTTGATGGAATATGAAACCAAATCCCACTTGACTATTCGGCTGCATGGCTGATGTAGGGCAGCTGTATGTTTATTCTGTGGTCAAGTGGATAATCACTCGGCTTGGGGCTGGGGTTCGAGTCTGGTGAGGCACGCTTTTCATTAAAATGCTTGTGTAATTTTAATTATTTTTATTAAAATGAAAGACTTACGATATGTCAACACAAGCATTATCAGCCGAATGAAACATCAAAAAAATGTGGCTGTGCACACATATTCATAACTGCTATGTTCATATTCTCCTGCGCCCCCCCCAGCCAGCCAGCCGCCACTGGATTCTAGGCCGTATAAATAATTTTATTTGACTAGAATGTTATACAAAATTCCAATACATGCACTTTTAATGGGAATCCAAGCGTCTAATTGTGTGTATAATTATATAATGCATGTCTATATTCTACTAAACATACAGATGTTGGCGTTTCCACTTCTCAGACTGTCTTGGATGAGTGTAAATATGAGACCTCTGACCATGATCCTGCACAGTTACACGTGATGGAGCTGCAGACGCTGTAAAGTTTTAGTATATTTTAGACAAAGATAGTTGATGTACATGCAAGGCAAAGTCCAAAGTGTAACGTTTTCTTTTTTTTTTTTTCTTTTGCAGGGATCCCAAAACAACCAAAGCATCAGACAGCCCTCAGTTCTCAGGTGTGGATCTGGACTCTATGGATCTCGATCAACTGAAGAGAGAGAAAATAAAGATGCAACTGAAAGTCTTAAGGTTACAAGAGGAATATTACACCCTGCAAATAAAGAAA
>JAPQRN010000026.1:6783834-6805491 GCA_037367275.1 Coranthus polyacanthus
AAACAACTTCCATTAAAATAAATGAGGACCTGCCATTAAACATAGTATGCAGCTTTGTTTAAGACATTCAGGCTTGACTAAGCTAATAATTAAAAATAAAAAAGCTGCATGAATGTGCTGTGAGGCATGGGCTTTAGGGGCTGCTAGCGAGCCATTTTTCCATTCCAATACGCAAAACGACTTCTGATACATCCGCAAAGTTTGGCACGATCTCCCCCTGGTGGCTGGCTGCAGTATATATACCACCCCTCCATGTTATTCTATGGAGTGGGAGGAAACAACATCGTGCTGTCCATCTTTATATACAGTCTATGGTTTAGCCCCTCAAAAATGCAACATTTTGTGGAGGAGAAAAAAAGTAATCTTGACAGATCCAATGGGATCAGTCGGAGCTAATTAGATCTGTCAGGCCACTGCCGATGGTTGCCATGGTTACCTGTCCTCCTGCCAGGTTGGACATTTAGGAGTCACATGTAGGAAAATCAAAACAAAGCAGATTCCACGAGGTTTAATCTCAGCATGGTGCATTTTTCCGCGGCCCACGTCATCATTTACCCTTTGAAGAACACATGACTCATAAATGTCAGCAGCAGCCCAGACGCCGGCCTGCCCTCGGTTTACTCTTCTGCCGAACTTTTCATGCATGAGTAGCTGCTGCCTATCAAAAGGGGGCTTGAACGTGGTTAGCAGGGAAAGAAAAAAACAAAACAAAAAGCCAAACGACAAAGGTGAAGCAGTCGGTAAAGACAGCGGACGTGCTGAGAGGCGGCAGGTGTGTGTGTGTGTGTGTGTGTGTGTAATGATTTTAAGCCTGAAGGCACAGCAGCAGAGAGGTGCTCACACAGGAGAATATCATTGACACCACACTGAGCTCTGATCAGAAGTGCTAAGTGAGAAGAATTTGGTGAGGAGCAAAGGGGCTCCGCTCAGAATGTGTGTGTGTTGTTAAGTGTGTGTGTGCCCTCGTGTGCGCCTGTTTGTGTCTGTCAGCAGCTTGAATGAGTACAGCAACAGCTGTGACAGACTGCTTGATCACGGATTCACCGACATTTGACACACACATTTACACACACACACACACACACACACACATCTTAGTTCGCCCTGTAGTTGCAGCAAATACAGCAGAAGCTCTTACAGCAGTGCAGTAGCTTTAACAGCCTTGTATTCTTACGTTCGCTTTTAATTGTACCACGATACGCTTAACAGAGGAATCTGATACAGAGGAGCCAGCGCCATTTTTACTGAATATAATCACTGAGGTTTTCGGAAGAAGCTGTTGGAATAGTCATTTTAATGGATTTCAGAAAGTTTTCAGAATTCTTAAAGGTTTCTTTTCTGTGAAGAATATTCCTTTATTTCACTTTTCACAACTGCATTCAGCAACTTGGCTGTCAGCGCAGAGGATTACGCTGTTCTGTTTTGTGGATTTACAGACTTCTGACAGCTGCATTATCTCAACACCTGGACTAAGCTGCATTTAATCCCTCCTCTTCTCACTGTTAATCCCTCATGGAAGTTTGATTCAGAATAATTTCCCGAGTTCGATTGCGCTCGCCATGCTGGAACACCTGCCACGCGTCCGCATTGACCCTGCCCCTTTTAGGACTCAGCCAATCAGCGGCAACATGGATGAGAGAGCCATACGGTTTGAGTTAGAGCGCCAGGCCTGTCAGAGTCTCAGACAAGGTGGGATACCTGTTGTGTGTCATGCTTCCAAGGCAATATTCATATGCTCACGCTTGAAACCCACGCTTTTAAAAATCATTTCAAATGCTTCATGGTTTAGTACTTTTGGATCCATTGTGCAGGAATTTGTCAAAATCTCTCAGTTTCTGTTGCACCGTCTGTTTTCCGTCAGTGTCGTACAGGTTTATTTTCACAACTGAGGTGTTAAGCGGATCGAGTGTTCTACAAGTGGCCGGGTTACAGTTGGGGTTCGGCCAGCCCGAGTGCTGCACACTTTGCCTTGAGCACATGAACTCGGCAACCTGTTGACTTCAGGGGCACTGGCCTTGGACTAGAGTAGCTGGACAGAGAGCAGTCCAGACCGATTTAGGAACGGACAAACTCGGCAAATAGACTTCCAGAGAAGTCTGAAGTGTCACGACAAAGACTGAACCAACTTATGATTTTAACATTTTCATTTAAAATAAAAAAAAAAACAAAACAACCCATCTGTCTCTTTAGAGTGGGGTGTGTTACGGTACAAAGAAACTGGTGCTTCTTTTTACGAGTCCTGTGACTCGTAAAATAAACCGTCTGCCATGATCTCATTCTCCTTCTGTAAAACACCAAGCGAGCCTTTTAGCCGACTTTCCTTCATCTGCGCAAGGGTGTGTGTGTGTTGGGAATTTACAGTACTGTTCCTTTTAATTTACTGTCCAGAGGGATTGGGTTCTATGCAGTTACAACATGGACACAAATAGAAAACTGAGTTGGAGAGAAAGGGGAGATGGGGCAGGAGCACAGGTTAGGGAGAGAAAGACGGAGCAAAAAGTACAGTAAGTGCTTTACTGTACTTTGAAAACATTTAAGAGTGAAAGAACTGGCAAAAAAAAAAAAAAACTGAGGGCATCTAAGAAATGACTGTATAAATCTGACTTCTATAGCGTTAATAATCATTTTCATAGTGTGATCACGGAAAAAAAGAAAGAAACCGAATCAATACATCACAATGTGTCATAAGACTTCCTGTATTTAAGAAATGTGCTTTGAAAGATGACGCTGATACTGCAGTGTTTACTGTACATCTGTCCCAGAAGAAGAGGTTGGTTGAATGGAAGTAAGCAAGACAAGCGTCAGCCAGTGGCAACGACAGAAGTGGAGAGGAATTGAAATACTGTATTACTTAATACATCCAGGGGATAGACAATGTAATATGAACAAAGCCTGGAAAAGGTCTGTACATAAGGTCACAGGTATGAACCCAACGTATAAAGTTTCCATCATGTCCTTTTACCTTTTAACCACTGAACTCTGTCTGAATTAATCCGAATGATTTCCCAGACTCATACTACAGAGTTGTGTTAAAACTTGTTTATACGTGGCGAGCATTGTTGGAATTCAGAAATTGTAGTGATCATCAGAAAGAAGTACCCAGATCCTTTACTTAGGTAAAAATAGCAATACTACTACTATACTACTATAAAAGATCTATGTTACGAGTAAAAATTCAAAGTCCTGCCTTTCAACTTTTATAATCAGAAGAATTATCAGAAAACATTTATCCTTCCCTTGAATTACAATGATTTATTGGTGTCTTGCTTTACTGATGCAGCAACATGTAAACTGGAAAAGCTGGTAAAATGTGGCGTAGTCTGAAGTATAAGTAGTAAAATATCACGTTTGGTTTGCACTAGTGGTTGACAAATAGTGGATTTTTAAAGGCCGATGTAATAACAATAGATTGAAGCACGGTAAAGGGTACTGATAACTGATTAATGGCCCCCCCCCCCCCAAAAAAAAAACAACAAATGAC
Source organism: Coranthus polyacanthus (assembly GCA_037367275.1). NCBI lineage: Eukaryota > Metazoa > Chordata > Actinopteri > Kurtiformes > Apogonidae > Coranthus > Coranthus polyacanthus. The sequence continues at coordinate 6,787,316 of JAPQRN010000026.1, forward strand.
AGTGAATGACACTGAAGTCAAAGTCATAAATACCTAAATAACTGAATCTGGATCTCTGAACATCAAACTTAAAGAAGTGAATCAATAAATATGGAATCCAACATTAAACCTTTCCCCTACAGTGAGTTTCAGTTTTGAAACGTTCAGCCGCCATCAGCGCCGACTTCTGCCGATACCTTTAGGTTGTAAAACATCCTGTCAGTGCCATCTATCTCTCGCTTGTACAAATACAACCTTAATTTGAATACTGCAGCCACAGCTGACATTTATCGTGCTTATTAATCTGCCAATTATTTCCCCATCTTATCAAGTCAGTGTTTTGCTTTTGAAAACTGCCAAGAACAAGTACAAAGTGACACCAACCAGATGTAGCCAGATATATATATAGAGCTGACTTTCATGACTAAGAGGAGCAGCAGTTTATCACAGTGACAGGCTGGAACAAGGACTAACATTAACATTAACATTTAACTTGAACAATGATAAACAATTAGTTGATCTTTTGAAGGTACGAGTATCTCGCATTTGTACCGAGTTGCTTTGCACCACAGGTGTTTGTAACCATAACTGCGTGGTTCCAGTATTCCTCTCGTGTGTAGCTCTTCTGCAGCAGTACTCTGGTCCTCTACGTTTATTCGTATTGCCTTTAGTCTGCATTAAACTGTTGTTGAGTGAAGGTAAGCTTGCTGTTAGGCAGTGGCATCTGAGCAATGAGCGCACTTTCCCAGAATAGATTCTGTATCAGCACATTGCATCACTTGCGACGCCTGTCATCTCTTGGCACAAATCATCTGCCTCGAAAAGAACAGTTTTGCGTGTCTGTGCGTGAGTGCACGTGGGCATGTTCCTTGACTGCGACTGCGTATTTACAAGTGTAGGTATCAGTATGTACCATATGTCAGTTTGTCCGTGTTTAATGCGGACTCCTGTGTTTGTTTGTGTGGTTTAGCATATTATGCGTGCTTGTCATGAGTATCTGTGTTGGTGTTTGTTTTGTTAGTGTGCCCATGTTTGTCTGCACGAGCCAGTTAAATCTTTCCTGCTGCCAAAGGGAGAAACTGCACCATCCTGCGTCAGCCGCGGCCCCCTCACAGAAATCAAAGGAGTCTGAACGTTTTTATCTCAAGCTACAGTAAGACACACATAGAGGATATCTGCGGATTCTGCTTGTAATAGGCCACGGCGGCAGAGGCTGCTCTCATTATTACCAACGTGGGGACCGAACATGTACTGAGCTTGAACGTCAGAACACAAATTTTATCTATTCTTTTTGAAAAACGCTCATTATAAAGTTAAGCGCTCATGCAGGTATGTGAGATTTAAGGGCATGACAAAAGGAGAAATGAATGACAGAGCCAAGCTACATTTGTTTTAAGGTGACATGAGAGAGACCAACAGAGAAGTAGACAGGCATGTTTTGGTAGATAAGGGATAATGTGTCTTTGTGTGGAGATGGAAAGGGGATCAGGAGTAGATGAAAGGTTCGGGAAGAGTACGTGCAGTTTTGGATTCAGTTTCCTGTGAATACGCAACATTAGTTTGCTGAAACCTGACTTCTAACCAAGGGTAAAGTAGCAGCTCTTGGTTTAGAAACACTACTGAGAAAAGTGGAGCTACACTTTGAATGTCACTGAGGTGCTTGGCTTCGGAAAGGCGGCACTAAATCTTAACTTTATAGATCTGACCTTTCACATTGGCTCGAATGAGACCTTTTATTATTCGAATGCAACCAGGTGTGCGTGAAGTGTATTTTTAACACTCGCCGCCCCTTTGTTGTAAGTATCGTCGTATTACTGGTATTTCTCACAGCGTTTACCCACAATTCAACACCTCTGCCACAGCTCTGACGCTTGAGCTAATATTGGATCTGCGAACGGTCAGGGTGTGTGAAAAATAGTCCTCTACCAAAAATGTTTTCAGATACCACACTCTGTTACACTTTAATGCTGATTTCATGACCCAGATAGAGTTGCTGATCTGCAGAAGATCATTTCCTCCACATTTATATTCATAATTCATCCTCCGAGTTTCATTCCTCACACTGTATACAGATATATTACCCTCTGAAAGAATAGTTACGTTGATTCAAAACAGGCCTGACAGCGTTTCTGAGCGTGTGGACGGGACACTAAGGCTGAACACTAAGAACTTAAAGTGTCTAATCTCTCCACAGTAAGATCGCTCAAACTTAATGTGTGTCTTTTAAACAGTCGAAACAGGAAATTGTCTGTTTCTGCACTTATGTATGTGTGCTTCCCTTTCTTTGAAGTGTGCGATACAACCTTTGAATGTTCTCACACTCGACCACAGAGAACCAATGCTGATTGTGAGCAGCTAACACGGTAGATACAGTATTGAATCTTCTCTGTACATGTGTCGCTACATAGTTTTTAGTTACAGTTATTGCTGTTGATTCAATGACAGATATCCTTTGGCTTAATGATTTGCAGCTACATTATGAGTAACGTTGCTCCATTGGTGGTTTAGTACGACCGGGGGACGGTGTAACATTGGTTTGACTGTGCTTTTCATTCATTCTTTCGGTTCTTCTTCTTTTTGTCTGTTCAGTTCTCCAACTGAAGCTACAACAGAGAAGAAGCAGAGAAGAGCTGGTTAACCAGGGGATCATGCCGCGTAAGTAGACATTATTTATTTTTATTAAAAATCTAAAGCAGTAGTTGTTTCTGAATATATAATTTTAGAACGTGCGAGGTCATTTATATTGCGATGAACGCGATAGCCACAGCCTCCAAAAATTATAAACAGAAACATTGGAGTGTTCATGAATGTAGCATTTCTTTCATTATCTTACATTAAATGTGATGAAGTGGCCTTTCATAGACCTGACTTTTCATTCAGTCAGCGCTATCACATCCTGTGAGAATCTGTCGTGTCGCTGTCGATTTCGCCTCATTATTTGCTCAACAGGTATTGTCTTCAGTGATTTGGATTGTGGTTAAGACGACGCCATCGTCTCCTGACAGACAGCAGTATCAGTCTTGAGCATAAAAGTGAATCAAGGTTATACGCCAACCGCCGTCGCAAACATCCGTTAATGCCTTTCATCTGATAGACAGTTCCTTTTGTGACACAAAATGTTCAGATCATTATCATTCGCTATCATTCGTGGTGTGTTAGCGCTGCATAGATACCTCCGGCGCACACATTTTAAAACGGTGTCATGTTCAGTAAAACGCATCTTAGGCAGCTTAGATTTATGGACACATTTTTATAAGAAGAAAGTAAACTACCGTACCGACGAATTAAGGATAATAATTCCACGTCATAGTTTGCTTGGGGACACTTTTAAAAGACATCATAAAAAAAAGAAACTGTCTCCCTTCAGCAAGATGTGTCAAACTCTTCACAGGCTTCATTCTACAAATTGAATGTCAAAGATTACGATGAACAAACATTGAAAAATACTTGTTTTGGAGAGGAGGGGGATTTTCTCTTGGCTTTCACAAATAATAAAAGTTTGTACGCTGCCTCTGACGGTTGAACTCGTGTATTCGGGGAATGTGTTGCACCGTGTGTCTTATCAGCGAGTGTTTCCTATGGGTTGCCATTGTTATCTGCTCATACACTAAATGCATGAATTAGCTGCCTGAAAACTATTTATGTGGACCCTTTTATGCATTTTCCTGGCCGCTGCCGCAACGTACTCAATTCTGCATTACAAATACTGTACATGCAGTCAGTACTTCCTCTCTACAACTTAGTGCATATATTTTTTAGCCGTCGTCCCCGGATTTGTAAGACATATACTGATGATCATAGCTTAATTGGAAATCAGAAATAGGTACATCTAGGCAGAAGTGGGACAGTCATTTATTTCTTCTGTTATATCTGTCCGTATCAAGGGAAAGTGTTCGAGGTTTAAGTCTGTAATGGAGGGAAAGGGCAGTCGGCGGAGCGACCTCAGCCCGCTGTACAGGAGTGATCACCACCAGGACACGTGTACAACTTCCCAGCTCTTTATCGCTGCTCGCCCTCACTCACTCACATCATCCACATGTTTATATCTTAGCGCGTTCCTTTCTTCCTTTTTTTTTTTTTTTTTTTTTTGCTGCGATCTTTTCCAAGTTCCTCGCCTGTCCTCGACCTCTTCTTCATGGTCCATTTTCATCTTCCGTCTCGCGATCAAAGTGCTTCTCTTAAGATTCCCCTTCAGGCTTGTTTTCTTAGCACGAGCATAAAGAAAAAAGAAAAAAACAAAACGAAAAAAAAACCAACAACAACAACGCTCTAGTCAGTAGCAGACAGAACTTAAAAAGACACAGCCAGAGGAAGTAATGCTGCCTGCATGTTCTCAGAAATTTAAAGACCGTATTTTCGTTAGCTTTAGCAGGGTGGCATGAAGCCATGATGTAACCACTCATGCACATAATGGGGTCTTTTCTCTCTGACCTAATCCCACAAATCTCTATTTCCTCCTCTTCATTTGCCCCTTAGTCTGTTGTCCCATTTTTCTTCCAGCTGCCTCTTTCCATTTATCTCCTCTCACGTTCCTCCCTTCATCCATTTTCAAACTCTTCATCTTTTTCATATCTATTTCTATCCCTTTCACCGCCCCTGCTTCCAAAACCTTACCCTCTGCTCATCCATCCATCCTCTCCTGCCTCCCATCACTCATTTGCAGTGCAGCTGACTGACAGGCAGGTTCATACACCCTCGAGGAGGCCGCATCGCCCCTCTCTTGGTGGGTGAGAGGTCTAAGAGGGTTGATGTCCCCAGGGTGTGCTAGAGTGAGTGTGTACAAGCAGCGTGGCAGTGCTCAGCGACGTGAACTGAGGCTTGAGCAGGTACCAGCAGTCTTCCTCCAGGGTTGCTAATCCAGTCACACCACTGATGTGTGTCTGTGTGTGTGTGTGTGTGTGTGTGTGTACAGTTCAGTTACACAGCATTAGGACTGCGACACAATTTCTGGTACGTTAGCTCCAGCACACTGCACCCGAAATGAAGCTGTGATTGTAACATTAAAGCTCAGATTCACTTCATTTTAGAACCCATGCACGTCGTCTTTACCTATTGCTTATTTCTTGCAACTGAATTGTCCAAAAAAAAAAAAAAAAGCTATTGGTGCTGACCAATAAATGGGATTTTCATCATCATCACGACATGACCATACAGGATAAACACATTACAAAAGACTGCCTGAAACTTTGAGCTTTGTGAGTGTGACTCCTAATGACAAAACGTCCAGAGAAATAACAGAAGCCAGAACTCTTTATTTACCTAAGGACACGATGATGATAATTCATATTCATTTAGTTATTTATTGTTGTTTAATTATTGTAGTTGTTTAGTTTATTTAGTTAGAAATGGCGCTTGACATTACATCATTTACAAACCGACACACGCCACTATTTCTAATATGTGACTCCATTTACCAAGTTTACCAATTTACTAATATTCTTATTTACATTCTCTGACCCTTTAGCGTGCTGCTCAGAAACAGGTAGCGAGCTTTATTTTGTACACCCGCAAAATGAAGATATTACTATGCTTATTCAGGGTGGATTGTGATAGGTTGACTCACACCTTACATGTATAAAATGTACAGTAATAAATGTACATTATTTGAACAATGTCATGTATTCATTTAGCTTACATTTAAAATCCAATACCCATTTAAGGCTAATGCACTTAAATTGTGCATAATTGGCCAAATTCTGTCTGTGTAGACTGCTGCTCAATAACCGGCATTCTCTTATAATGTGACATTATTTAAGAGCTTGAGACTTGTCAGTGTTTTTGATGCAAATTCATAATGCTCGTACTGATATATGCATTTTACTCAGCATTTTGGTGTCATGACAACCCTTAGGCTTTAAGGTTTTCAGCACCACTAATCCCTGGGTTTTTGCATAATCACAGGCCTACAGGAAGTCTTACTTGAGTCATTTGTAAAAGCTGAAAAGACTGTATAAATTCCACTGCTGTGGAGACGTTCGCTGAACTGGAACCCCTAAGAGATTTCTCCCTTGACCTTGCGATATTTGGCCTTTTACAGAGCCCATTAATGGGACCACTGCACAGGCTATTATGCATTTTATACTTTCTTGGGTTGTAAGCATATGAGGCTGTACATTCAGAGCAAGCATTTACCACAGAGACACGGCACTGAGTATGTGAGCGAGGAGCAATAATCCTCACCATCAGTAAACCTATTCAAACTGAACTGTGGAAGCAAAGAGCCATTCAGGGCCATTTTGCTCTCCATTTCCCCTCAGTAGCATGACTACACACACTGCCATGTTAATACTTACTCTCCATTTTTGCTCTGCTTTCACTGTTTATTTGTCAAGCACTGAAAAGTTCAGCTGCCTTCCACGAACAGAGACGGAGTCTGGAACGAGCACGGGTGAGTGCACCACGCTAGAGTCAGTCACTGGAGTCAAAACTGGCTCGACTTAAGTGAATCACATTTTCAGTCTTTCAGTGGACGTAGAAGTGACATCATCACACCCGCTATTGACTAATCATGTAATTGGAAAAGGTGGGGAAATCCGGCACCAAAAAGTGTACACTAAACGTCATATGATCTGGCACAGATTATGACTGAAAATAAGATGTTGTAGCACTTAACAGCTTGGTAATAACATGATAAAAGTGGGGTAATAGTTCACTAAAAAAGAAGTAATAATTAAGCAATACCATGTAAATACCAAAGTAATAACCAGGTAATAACAATGGGTATATCTGGGTAATATTAGACGATAGAAATGTATGAAACAGGGACAAAAAAACAACAACAAAGGTTGATAATGGGAGGACACATTTAAAGATATCAACAATATGGTAACCTGTTAACAATACAAATCAGTGCAGTATTTGGACGACAACAACCGCAAGTTCAGTCAGATGCATCCACTATCCTTGCATCATAATATGAGACATTCCCTCAAGGTGTTCCTGAGACATCACATTCATAAGAATAGACAGACATGAGGACACAGCGACCTTAACCTTTTCATTTCGGTCTAAGTGAAAGGTCCTCCATGAAGAAATTTTGAGCATCGAACACTTCATTTCCTGAATTCTGCAGAATTTTTATGCACCAATTTGTGTTTTTTTCTTTATCGGTTTATGGTGGAAATGTCTTTATTTATGTAAAGGAAAATACAAAATTCTGGTACCGGGTGACAACTCAAAATATTATAGAATATAATTGGCTTTCAGTCAATTTAGACTTTCTTCTTCCTTCCATATTTTCACTGGGGGAGCAAAAGCTAATTTTCTGAATATTGAAGGGGGGCATATCACCTACATCCCCTTTGAAATCTATGTTATTACTGAGCTGTAATGTACTAGTGCTACCAAAGTTTACATAACATAACAGAGGAAAGTGAGTGATTGATTGCTTCTAAATGTGCCTCACTCTTTCTTCAGACTGAAGACTATCTCAAAAGAAAGATCAAGAGTCGACCGGAGCGATCTGAGCTGATCAGGATGCACATCCTTGAGGGTAAGCGACACACTAACTCAACTCAAAATTTTGGTCACAATAGTGGAAGAAAAAAAAAAAACACAGACTTTCCATCCATCCACCTCTTGCGCCTCCAGAGACGTCAGCAGAGCCGTCACTCCAGGCCAAGCAGCTGCAGCTGAAGAGAGCTCGCCTCGCCGATGACTTGAACGATAAGATCTCCCACCGGCCGGGGCCCATGGAGCTCATCCACAAAAACATCCTGCCTGTTCACTCGAGCATAAAACAGGCCATCATAGGTAAGCTAGCCAGGCTTCAGATGGTCGTCCCAAAGGGAAACATTTAAAGCATGAACATCTAAGCGTCTCAAGTTTGGAGTCATGGGATTCACTGTATTCCTCCTGCAGCTATATCTTAGCTGAAGCACTGCTTTGACTGTGGAAGTTTTTGTTGTTTTTTTTTATCAGATCTTGTCCCCTTTTGTAGATTCCTTTAAGTCTGGGCTCAGAACTTTCCCTTACATTTATTGCAACATTTTACTTTATTTTTATATGCATGATTTTTTCAGCCCCCTGTTGAAAACCACTTTTAAAAGTGTAATAGTGGGCTTGAATTTACACAGTGGATTCCTCTTTTCATTGACATCTCTTGGGGAAATGGAAGCAATCGACGGTAATTTAGCTTTTGTGCAATAATTTCCAGCAAATAAACTGTTTTTATTGGACTGCTGCCATTTTTAACCAGTACTGCTGGAAGAATGAACTGCACTCATAATTACATGTGACTGCTGGAGCAATTCTTAACTTAAGTGTTTAATTATTGAAGACTGCAGGCCTGTTTTCTGAATATTCTGACAATGTGACGGGAACAAGCTACAATAGAATGACTGCAAGAGTCATTTAAGAGGTTGTCTGATAAGGTGTGTGCATTCTACTCATGCTTTCTTCAACAGGCACTTATTTGTGCCTACAATACCTATTCTCAGTAGATCTGTACGATACAATAAAACTACATTAAACCTAATAAATATATGAGACACTTACATCTGTTTATTTGACGCAGGGTTATTATAGTTAATGAAAACTAAATAAAACTGACATGAAAAGAAACACTTACATATATGAAAATCTTTGTTTTCTCCTAATATTAATGGTGCACAAGACTGAAATGGCTTCGCACAATGTAGGACCTTTAATAAATAATGGTTTTGTGAATCGTATTTAATATTATGCATTTGTTCATCCTGCCTTTTTCAGCTTCTATAAATCAAGGCTTTACAATACCTGAAAACTTAAGGGCGCTTTCACACCTACATCATTTGGTCCAGAGTTTTGGACTTGTTGATAAAAGTGAAAGTTGTGAAACCTCCTCAGGACCATGATGACCAGACAGACCAGAAGAGGTGGTCTCAGTCCAGGTCACACTGAACCACGGTTCTGTTCATTTACAACGTGAAAAAGATTTTCGTTTGGAAACTTTTTGGATTTTCGGACCAATTACAGGAAGTTACGGCTATTGTAACCGATAATGTAGAAAAACAAATGGAAGATGGAAGGAGTTAAAAATGAGGTGATTAAATAACATGCTAATGTCGTCATGTATTAGTCCGCTCCCAAAATTGCAGTGTGAATGCAAAACTAAATAAAAACTAAAGTAAAAATAGTGAATTCCTCAAAATAAAAAAAACCAAACAAACAAAAACAAACTTAAACTCTCATAAAACTAAAGTAAAGACTAAGACTAAATCAAATTTAAAACTAAGGGAAATTTCAAAAGTAAAAAAAAATGATGATGACCCTGAATAGACTGACAAAACAAAGTTGCTTGTTGTTGACTTAAATTTATGAGGTGGCCAAACAACGTGACTTAAATCTGGTACTACTGCTACTGTATATAGGTTGAGCTGTAACAGTTTGCTTCAACAAATTCATAAGCATTGATGTCATAGTGGTTTTATGTGTAAGAGTTTTGTTATTTCCCTCCACTGTGGCAAGGAAATCAATAAATGCACCTTTGAATCCAATATGCACTGTATTTATGTGGAGGAGAGAGGTGTAATATAAACTCATATGTGCGATAGATCACAATACACCCACACTGTGAGGCTCCTGACAGCCTGTCCCTCCTAGCAACCTCCTCCAGCTATCATGAACATACTAATATCCCCTTTTAGATGTCTCAGCTGCGCCCACCACACNNNCACACACACACACACACACACACAGGCACCCACGTAGATACCTGGCGACGTACAACTTGAAACAAAGGCACACGTGGCCATCCAGAGGCATCCACACTGAAAATCACACACGCGTGTCACACGTACTTGCCCATGTGAGGGCTTCAAACGACCACTGCTGCGTGTTTCAAAGAGTTATGCTAAGATATAGTCAATTATGAGTGCCTTTTCATCTCTGGCTGACAGACGGGAACTCAAGACATTTCCTCGGTCACTGCTGCCAGCCAGAGATGATCACAATGTTAATGAAACCACTTATCTTTGATTAGGACAATTACATACTAATTTACACTCATTGAAGAGTTAGAGCCCTGAATATCTAAATGGTAATTTGTCATGTGGGCATCGTTACAGATTAAATGACCCCCGCTTTAACCTTTTTCATTACAGCATCCTGTTTTGAGAAGCACCAATAAATAGCGAAAGGAGCGGTGCTGTCACAGAAATGAGGCTTTTATGTGTGAGGCGCACACAACTTTTATTGCTCGGTCCAGTGGCAGTGCCGTCAGATATTAGAGGATGAGATCAGAGACTGTGTGTCCAGCTGCTTGATTGATGTGTGGAAAGACGGATGCTGAGATTTAATAAGGTACAGTGTCAGTGGATTATCCGTCTCTGTCACCGTGGCACAATAAACACAATTGCATTACAGCCACTTTACTGTAGGAGCACGGGGAACATGGGAGTTGCACAGATCGGACATGCAACGATGCAGACATACAAAACACAACGCACACACAATCTGGCGCAGCGCAGCAGTAGGGAAGTCATCACATTATTGGATCAGAGGGTATTAAATCAACCCCATGTTGTCTTTTCATCATCGCCTGCTGATGGTAAATTAATGGCCAGCAGTGTGTTCTACAGAGCTGTCTGCTCCAGCCCATAGCACATCCTGTAATTGAATAACCTACATTCACTCGCAAAGGAATAATCTTTATCCTAGTCCGGGGGATCCTCACAGGTAGCTTTATTTCTCAAATCCCTGTTAAGACTCAGAAGTCCACATAATGACATGAATATATGATATCCCTGAGGGAAACTTTAACAAGAGAATTGCTGTGCTGAAGGAACCTGACTGATGCTCGTGCTGATTTGAAAACATTTATCCTTTAACTTCTGTGCATTTTCTATCTTAGTCATGTTTACTTATTGCCCGGGAAGCACCTTGTAAAGGCACAGAATGCTGGCACCAACAGTAGAGCCCATCACAGAAACAATTAATTCATGAAAAAACTTTTATTACAAAGGAGATCCTTAAGAATTCACAGCATGATGTAACTCCTTAGAGAAATGCCATCTGTCACATAAAAGCCTGTTTGAATGAGGTTGCTGGCCTTTTTTTGGCTGTGCTGAAAGTGAACTCGGATGAATGAAAACTATTACCTAGATGAGGCTATATCACAAAGGATATAATGCAATCCATGGGGATAAATTCACTGGATGACAGTTCTGGCGAAGAAGCTTGTTGTGCATATTCTTTCTTTTATTTCATACGGTCTCTCTTTCCACATTATCTCTTCTCGCAGAAACGCAGTTTCCAAAGGCTTCAGGTGAAAATTCGTCTTGCGATGAGGACAGTAATGATAGTCTGTCTCCAGAACAGCCAGTGAGCCAGGACTCTCCTCCGGCACTGGGACCTCTGCCCTCTCCAGCAGACACACTGGCTGGAGCCACCATCCCTTCTCCAACACAGGTAAGTTGTACAATGTATAAGGGGACTGCACCAAAGTTTTAGGGCTACTGTAGCAATTACTGATCACTCACTCACTCACTTAAAGTATTTTCTGTCAGGTTCCTCCTCCAGCGCCTCCTCTTCCAACAATTTCGGGGTCCTCTACGTCACTGAAGCTGACCAATGGGACAGCAGCCGCATCTGTCCAGAGGATGGGTACTACTTCACAAATCAAGGTAAGTGACGTCTGACAAGATCAGGTCAAATGTGTAAACGTAGCTCGCTCTGTCAGTACTCTGATGTCTAACATTTCAACAACGACAACAACGACTATGTTATATATTTAGTTGGCTTGAATACTTTACATTATATCAAATGTTTCTAACAATGCGGTGAAAGTTAACGACAAACACTTCCATCTTTATTTTGACCCAGCCCAAATCAAACTCTGACCGCTCCGCCCAGAGACACAAGAAACCCAAGGACAACAAGCCAAAGGTAGATTTGTTTGTTTCTTGTTCATTGGTGATACTAGATAAGGTATTCAATGTTAATGGCAGTATTTCTAGATCTAAACCAGATGTGAGAAAATGAACGGTTGGTTGCCACAACTTTAGTTCTAAAGTATTTAGCATTTGGTTTAATACGCTACTCTCCAGATAAAAAAGTTGAAGTACCACCAGTACATCCCTCCTGACCAAAAGGGAGACAAAGAGCCTCCTCCCCATCTGGACTCATCCTATGCCAAGATCCTCCAGCAGCAGCAGCTCTTCCTGCAACTCCAGATCCTCAGTCAGCAGCAGCAGCAGCACTACAACTACCACGCAATCCTGCCCGCACCACCCAAGTAAGTCTTTTTATAGCCGATCAAGGTCAGACAGTCGGAAAAAAACTAATATTGCTGCCTGGGGTCAAGGAGTCTGGGGGCAGGGTGTAGAATGTAATAGAGGGAGACAATCTTCAGGCAGAAATTGGGCCGCGTTTAAAACGGAGAAGTTGGTATTTTAGGTATTTGAAACAATTCTAGTAACCACCATCATTACCTTCCTGCCTCTTTCTTTCCAATAGACCTCAGACAGATCAGCAGCCATTTTCTTCTTCCAATTCAACAGCGTCCTTCTCCCCATCGTGGCCTGTTGCCGCTCCTTCAGCCCCGTCCAGTCATCAGAGTTCTGCCCCTTCAGAGGGGACCAAACCAGCGTCTCTGCCTCCAAACCTCGACGAGCTGAAGGTAAGCTACGTAACAACACAAATCCAAAACTACAGTCAATGTTTTTTTTTTCATTATTAGAGTTGGCACTGATCCGATTCCAGTATTGGTATTGAAGTACTGATAGTGACGTAATGTACTCATTGGTGTCGGACTGATGTTACCGATCCATGTAATATTTATTATTATTATATATATTAGTTTTACAAGTGCAGAAGTAGTTTTAGTTGTTATTTTGTGGAATTGACTAGTTTATTTTTTATTTCGTTTTAGTCTTAGTTTTAGTTCTTCGTGTACATGTACAGAACCCTTGATTTATAAGAATTTGAAAAATGTAGGATGAAAGATTCAAGACATCAAATGTGATTTTAAAAAAAAAACACTCTTAATCAAAAGTCCCATATTATGGTGTACCTGGGGAAAGCGAAGACTAAGCTGATTTTACCTCTATTTCTATTTCATTTAAGTTTATGCTGCATTTTTATTTCAATTAACAAAGTTATTTTTCACTGCTAGTTTTAGTTTTAGTCTTAGATTTTGTCAACTATAAGAACCCTGGTCTGGACCTGCTGTGAGATAAAATGAGACGGTCTGAGTGAGCTAGTGCAAGTATGTCCACAGAACAAAAAAAATATGACTTTCTTTCCTGCTGCCATTTAAATTATAAACATCGCTGGAATATCCGCTGTGCAGGATGTAGCGGCAATGCCTTTGCAAAATTGTGTGGGGGAGAAGTTGGATTGAACATTTGCACCTGACTAAATCCCTTCAAAAGAAACCACCACATAAAAAGACATACGTTTTTGTCAAAACTTTTCTATTTTCAGCATGTAGTTGCCACCTCTGAGGTTGCTGTGCTTTAACGTAGTGAGACGGGACTTTAAAACCAGTAATATGCAGATAGCGGAGGGAGGAGAATGTCGACAGAAATATTCGCCCAAAGGTCGGATTATTCCAGCCGAGTACATCCTGCGAGCCAGACTAGACCGTGTAATTACTCACAGATTGTCTATGAGATAAAAGAGGCAACACTCGTCACAGCTGTACAATCAGTGGACTGAGCGTTTCCACGGTTCACAGCAGAGTGAGTCGTCTTCTCTGGAAAGACCGCCAGCCGATCACAGCGGCCAGACTTTCGCAGTATAATTTCTTTTCATATCAATAAATTAAGTGGGTCAGCTGAGATCAGGATTGGATCAGAAGGTGGAGACCAGCAGCTCTCTTTGCTGTCTACAGGCAGTTTAAGTCTGTGGAGTAACTGGTAAATAGAACCTGATGTATGTAAAAGATCCTGAAAAGTGGCCTTTCAACTCATTTCTGACAAAGAGAGAGACAGTGATGGATAGCTCTGTATTTTCCTTTTCTCCCCTCGTTCCTCTGATCCTTTTCAACTTTCCTTTCATATTATCCTCGCCTCTTTTTGTTTTTCCTCGCTCTTTTTCCCCTCAATCTCAATTTCTCTTTTACTTTGTCTCCTGTCAGGTCGCGGAACTGAAGTCGGAGTTGAAGCTGCGTAGCCTGCCCGTATCCGGCACCAAAAACGACCTGATTGAGAGGCTCAGGACCTACCAGGAGCTGAACGGAGGCAGCGACACTACCTCGTCTACAACAGCAGGGGGTACCACAGGGCTGGGGGCCGAAGGAGCAGGAAAAGCCTTGAAAACCGCCGCAACCAGCACCAGTGACAACATCTCACAGCAACAGCAACAGTTTCAGAGCCACCAGCCATCTTTTTTGGTCGGTCAGACAGGTAATGGAAGATTTCCATTTGCAGGATCGTTTGCTGGTGGCTTTTTACGATGCACTTGTCTTGCTCCTAGTTCCTAGTTTGTGCACATTCTAGCGCGAGAAGTAGCAGGCTTCAGACAGTTTTTTCCAACAATTTTTACTAACAGAAGTAGCTATTTTGTTGAAGAGATGCTATGTTAGCAGATGATTATTGGTTCCATGTTTTGTAGCTTTATTACAGCATGATCGATACAAATATTTCCCAAAAACACACACAAAAGGGAGACTTAAATTAAAATAGGGAAAATAGGGATGCACAGATACATCGGCTAACGATGGTATCGGTTGATATTGGCCTTGTTGATTGACATCTATCTATTATTTTTATCGGCAAATAAGATGATGTTTCATCGATGACAGTGGCCGATATTTATCTGCTGTGTTATATTAAAGGCGGTTTATAATGAAGATGCCTTTGTTTGCTTGGCACAAAAGAGGGGATAAATAACAACAAATACAAAATAAACAAACAGAAAATAACATCGGCGTCAGCTATTGGCCACATTGTTATTTTAAACATCGTATCGTATCAGCTCAGAATTTGACAGTCGGTGCTTCCCTAACAAGTAACGTTAACTTCACAATCCAACCAACTTTTAAGACATTTTAAGGCCTAAAGGTCCCATGGATACCCTGTTTTATATCTGTAGCTGGTGCAGGGAGCAGTGTGGCCTCATCTGCAGCCACTCCTCAGCAGCTCCTGAAATATGGCAGCAACGTCTCCCCCGAGTCCCGCTTCCTCAGCCCTCCTGATCACTCGCCGCCTGCCATTAGCCCAGAGGATACCAAATGTAAAAGTGATGGCTTAGGGGAAATGGTATGACTTTGTTTTTATTATGATATGTTCAATTTCTCTTTCTTCTTTCTATCAAGATTCAATTAAATGCAGAGCTCAAATTTCTAATGTTAATTTCCCCTTTTTCTTTTACAGCCATCTTCAACCGCTCGGCTAATCATAAATATTAAAGAAGAGCAGCCAAGCACCTCCCCAGCATCTTGTCAGTTATCTTTAAAACCTGTTTATTTGCAGAAACACTGCCTGGTCTCATCGGCTGCCCCTAAATCAAAAACGATATCTCCAGTAGTGACAATGGATAAAGACAAGATGCTACAGGAGAAGGATAAGCAGATAGAGGAGTTGACGAGGATGCTGAGGCAGAAACAGAGGCTGGTGGAGGTGCTGAGGATGCAGCTGGAGCACGGGAAGAGAGGGCAGACACAAGGGCAAGTTTCAGAGACAGTCGTTCTTGTAAGAGTCAAAGAAGAACCTCCTGATAAACCCATTCTTCCGGTCTCATCTGGTCATCGACCATTCACCCCTTTAACGTCATCCCTTTTATGTGACGTGGATGTTGCCAAAGTAACTGTCAAACAGGAAGCTGCAGAGGCAGAGAAAGTTGTGCCTGAGACAAAATTACCAGACACTCTTGGATCACCGCAGTCTTACTCCCAAATTCAGGAGGCTCAGGAGCAGATTAAACTCCAAACCAAGCCAGAGCAGATGAATGCACACGCTAGCCAAGATCAACAGGTGCGACACCAGCAGGCGACTCTGCAGCTGGCCCAGCAACAGGCCTTACAGAGACTCCTGCTGCAGCAACAGCACAGCGTTCAGTACCAGCAGCAAAAGACTCAGAACCGCAATCAAAAGCTGGAAAATCAGCAGAACCTGCAGAAACTTTCTCAGCAGAGGAAGAAGAAATCTCAAAAACAGCAGCTCAAACAGCAGCAGAGACATCTGCTGCAGTCGCAGCAACATCAGCATCAGACACAGCTGAAGCAACAGATACTTCTGAAGCAGCAAATCAAACAGCAGCAACAGACTCCAAAAGAGACTAAACAGCCCCAGCAAATCCAGATACAAACCAAGATACAGCTAAAACATCAGCAGCTGCAGAAACAACAGGCGCAGTCACCACAGGTCAGGAATTTACACAATCATCTGTTTAGTGTATCGGAAAGAATGTGGTGTTATTATACGTATCATTATACACGAGTTCAATAATTCATCATAATTCAATATATTGCAATATGTTATGATACTACTTTTTTATCAGAACACGATGAGTCAAATGGCTGAAGACAGATTACAATACTTTTAACAGTTTAAAAAAAACCCAAATTATCAGTTCAATATGTGCGTGTAAACTATTAAAGCTTTATTAGGTAGAAACCAGGGGGAAAACATCGCAACTAACAATTATTTTCATTGTTGATTAATCCATCTATCATGTTCTCGATTAATCCATTAATTGTTCCAGATTTCCAAAGTTCAAGATGACATGCTCACATGTCTTGTTTGGTCCACAACCCAATGATATTCAGTTCACTGTCATATAGGAAACCAGAAAATAATTCAAATTACTGAAGCTGGAATCAGAGATTTTAGACTTTTTTTCTTAAAAAATGAATCAAACTGATTATGGATTATCAAAATAGTTGTCAATTCATTTAACAGTGGACAACTAATCGATTAATCGTTCCTCTCTGTCGAAAGCAGCGACTTTACATAAAGATTGATGATGCGATGCCACTTTATGCTGCTATGGAAAAGTTGCGCCAAAATATCGCGGTTAGGGGAGCTGCCATGTTGTTGAGTAGAGACACGTCTGACTGGTTCTTGACAGCGATTGGTCACTACAGCTGTCAATCACCCGCTTTATCTCCCTCGTCCCCCTTTCTGAAAAGACCTGCAATTGGCCAAAATCTCAGGCTACTTTGTAAAGCCTCTGAAACCAGAGCTGAGAGTGGTCCTCTCAGATCACTTGAATTACAATATGCTGAAAGCTTATTGTGGAATTTTTGCCCAATGACACCAAAAACCGATTGCCTACTGAAGCTTTAAATAAAAATCAATTCTGTAGTGTATGGATATTTTCTTACAACCCCAGTTTGGTATCAGATTTTCTCCTGCCTCTTTCAAAACCTCATCTTAAAGCTTTGTGGTTAAAGTTGATCTTGCTCTGGGTGAGATATTGAATATTCCTTTTAACAATGCAATGCAATCTCAGACAAAGGGTGTTATAAAAACCATACCAGATATCATCACCTTTGCAACAGCTCAGCAATGGCCGCGTTTGACTGACAACAGAGGCAAATTTTCATACATTTTCATCATTTTAAACGCTTTCAATTTTGTAATAAGTCAAATGTGTATAATTATCTGCAGGTGTCTCAAGCGTACTTTAGTCAGCAGTCAGGCCCCGCCCCCTCCTCCTCCCTCCCACTGGATCTTCTTAAGAGTGACGCCACCACGACCCTCGTCACTGACAGCAACGGAAACCACTTCCTGATTGCACTGACCAGTCACGTCACTGAGAACCAAGAACCCGATGAACCTGAAAGTAAAGCAACCAACCACATCACACTGCAGGTACAGAACTCACTTTCAGCTCTTATGTCTTGCATTATTTCTCTGGTCCTTTTTATACTTCAGAATGTGTGTACATGCTTCTGATTATTTACATGCAAAATTCCCTGGTGGTTTTTTTTCATTTTCCACTAGCGATTACAGTCTACTCCCACCAAGCTCCCAAGTCACAACACTGTTCAGCTGCCTGAAGCTGATAATGAAACCAAACAGATTATACACATGGGATGTGTGAGACAACAAATCACAAAGGTGAGATTTGCATAAAGATTGTGCAGCCGGCATGAATCAAAAAAGCAGCATTATCCAATGGATATACATTAGAAAAACACTATCGTGACATTAGGGCTGCACGATAAAGCGATGATTATCACAATATAAAATTAGGCTTTTTTTTTTTTAACTACACTGTCAGTTAAAAAAGTTTCAGTGTTTTGTTGTTTTACTTAATTTGACTCAAAC
>JAPQRN010000026.1:6822228-6833808 GCA_037367275.1 Coranthus polyacanthus
CTCTCTCTCTCTCTCTCACACACACACACACACACACACACACACACACACACACACACACACACACACACACACAGAAGTGGCAGATTTCAGCTCCAGCTGCCCAGACAGACAAAAAATGCTGACAGTGGCTGTCAGATACACATGCTAATAAGTAAAACATGCCCGCAACTACATGAGCAAGCATACATATATTCTTGTATTTATTTGAGGAGGCCGAGGGAGAGTCTTATTAAGAGGCATCTGAGGTCTTGCAAAGACATCACCAATTAGCGCCGCACGCAATAATAAAGAGTGAAGCAATGCGCCGAGGTCGTAAACACGAATGGGTGATTCAATTTATTTTCATGAGTTATTAAATTAGGTCATTTCACCTGCAGACTCACGTGTCTCTCTTAATCTCTAAAGAGCCACAGAGACACGATCTGGTAAGATAAGGGTGTTGCATGAAAATGATGCCTACATTGCCCTTGTTTTATTATTAGCTTGTTATTTACATCCCTAAAAATAGCAGTGCGAACATGATGCCTCAGCCTGGAATTCATTTCGATATGTTCAGGTTCATTCCTTATAATTAGGCCTGTTTATTTCTAAATGAGTGTAATTAGCTTTAACACACCATTCGGCTGCAGGCTTCATTTGACCATGGCATGACTTAATTGATAGAGACCAGCTGTATTAGTGTCTTTGATGATATAGACCATCTTGGTCAATAACCCTTAACTGATTCTATTTGGTGCAATTAGTAACATCATCGCTTTTAACATGTTTTCTGGGTCATCATTATACCTTCTATAACAAATATAAATCTCATCTTTGCAAAGAATGAAACCATTGGCGGAAGGAGGATTTGAATATCCTTTACTGAAGTGAAAGTACTAATACCTCGCTGCGAAAATATGCAAGTATTATCAGCAAAGTAGTCAGTGTTTTACTGTTATATATGATTATTTTGGATTCATTTTACTGCTGAGGATGTTGAAGGTTGAGCTCATTTAACTATCTTATATAATGTTATGTAGTTTCATCTACAGCTATGCATCATATTCTACAAGATCACAGTCCTGTGAGAACCACGTATCTCTAAAAGGTCAACGTTCATGAGCTCAGAAAAACAGAAGTCCAGGAAGGTTTTAAAGAGTTTACAGCCATAAAGGAACACTTCTTCCTTCAGTTTACCACAAACATGAAAATCAAAACATGTGGAGATATAACTATAAGTAAAGCTGTCAGACAAATTTAGTGGAGTAGATTTGAGATGTAATGGAGTAGAAGTACAAAGTTGCATGAAATGGAAACACCAAATTTGGACTTAGGTACAGTACTCTGGGAATTTACATTTTTATTCCTTCAATTAGCAGTGCACAGCGCAGCAACATAGTCACCCAATGCATCTCAATACAAAGGATTATATTAATTGGACAGTAATAAAGTACATTATTTTGTCTCTTTTTTTTGTTCTAAAGGCTTGAAAACATCCACCGAGGTGAAGCTCTACATTACAGTCAGTTATTTAAAACATAATACCACAACTTGAAGAATTAAGAGGCAGTTCTGATTATTTTATCCATCGGTTTTGGGCTTTTGGAAGTTTTCGGTTTTGCAAAATCAGTCTAGAGGCTGTAAGACTTGAAATCATCACCATGACACTGAGTAAAAGTACTTGAGCATGAACATGAGCCAAAATTGAAAAAAATTACTAAAGCAAAGTCTTGTGAACTCGGAGAGCTTCATCAAAACGACAATCCCTATGTTTCCCAAACTTAATGGGTCGCGGAGCTGTTTTTATTGGATGCCACACATTGCAGATTCACCACTTCCAATAAAAGCCCTAAATATATCCACAGAGTGACTAAACTGAGTCACTCAGCATCTCACTAAGAGGTAGCTTCATAAAACAGCTACCGTTGTATATTCACCTTACGTCATTTTATTCTAGTGAAATAGTCACTGCGCTATTAAATGTGTGTACTTATTATAGCTTAATATAAGAGACAGCATTGACAGGTGACCAAATGAAACGTACAACTACAGTGAATAAATTACCCATTTTTCCAAATATGAACATCAATGGAAACATTTGCTACAGTCAGTACAGTAAGTACACAAGTCAAGAAAATATCTAACACAGGCCTAGTTGATTTTAAATCCAGAAACGCTACATACTGTGGGTTTAAATCCAGTGCAGACAATTAATGTTTTTTTTGTTTGTGTTTTTTTTTTTTTAACATTTTGCGCCTCAACTAGCGACTATTCCCCTCTGGAAGAAAGTGGAGCTGACAAAAACGTAATGATGCCGGAGGAAAGCGCTGACATGACGTGTATTCAAGCCACTGAGGGAAGGAAGAAAAATGCACTTCAGAAAAATTAAACAGCGACAGAAAATAAGGTGTAAAAGCACTGAGTGAAGGAAGGGGGATGAGTAGCAACGTGTGTCGTATGCGTGCGTGCGGGAACATCTCAGTTCCACCCGGACGAGAGTCAGGTGTCTGACAGTGAGAAAATACGAGAGAGAGAAGACAGAAAGGTGACGAGCAAGACACTGGAGAACAGAAATAGCTGCGGCCCATTATCATCACCTCTACCTGTCTGGCTGTCGCACCTCTAATTACTGCTGCCACGTTGCTGCAAATAGCACATGATGAGAGAAGTGTGTGCGTGCATGTCTGTGCCTTTGTGTGTACAGTATATATTCACGTACAGGATGCTTTTTTTCCCCACCTTTTTGTGCCTTAAGAGACCGTCTCTTCACGTCGAGTCTCTGCGTTTCGGTGCCTGTAATTCTTTTTTGTGTCTTGAGTGTGTGTGTGTTTGCGCGTGTGTGTGTGTGTGTGTTTGGAGATTATACCTCTCCTGTTAACCACCTGGAGAGAGGCAGCCTGGTGAGAGGAGCTTAAGGAGAATCTAATCCTTAGCTTAATGTGACAGCAGCATTTTCTCTGAAACTACCATCATTACTAAACTGTTGAGCCCTGGTGTGTGTGTGTGCGTGTGTTTAAACAGACCGTATATACACGCTCACACACGCCCTCGAAAGCAGACATTTTGTAGGAAGATGCACTGAATGTGACTTCATGTGTCTTCTTAAGCACACTGTGAGCAGCCGATGTAGGTCAGGCGTATTGCAAACTGAGTCCCTGACTGTTCTCTGACTTATGCTTGAAACCAAATGCTACCAGGGGGATTATACAGAGACAGTGGCAGGCCACCCACCCCCACACACAAAAACACACAAAAATGCACACACACCATAACACAAACACATAAAGGGCCTTTTGAATCTAGGTCAGCCAAGTGGTGGAGACAGTACTGACCTTTACTGCAAACACAACACACATTACCTGACAAATACTAAAGGTATGAGGAGGAAACGCGTGTGTGTGTGTGTGTGTGTGTGTGTAAATTAAATTACAGTAACATAAGTTTGAGCTGCCTTTGTGTCTCTTATATCTACCCTTTCTCTGTGACTCACTGTCAGCTGACAGAATACTTTTACGTCTCCAAATCCTTGCCATCAATCTCGCTCGTTCTTCCTCTGTGTGCAAACTGCAGCGGCAGCATCATATGGCCCCTGACAGCTTCCATACTATCTCCTGTGTCTGCTCAACACAGCTGCTGGCAGAGACAGATCTGCATCCCGGGTTCCCATCTGTTTACAATGATGTGCTGTGTCTCTGTCAGGTTTGTATGTTTGATCTCATGGGTCTGTATGTCCGTCTGTCTGTGAGAGTGTCTGTGAGAGTGTCTACAGCTATATGTCTCTCTGCACTGTGAACACCTGGTAGGTACAGTATTGATCCAGGTACCTACCGGTTTATTCATGATGTACTGCTCAGTCGTTTGTCTTTTTGGAGTTTTGTATGAAGAGAAAACAGTCTCACAGTGGTCATGAATGTGTGTTACATGATCTACAAATGAAAAATAACCTTTAGCAAAGTGCATAGAGATTTTTAACTTCTGATCTGATAGATTGAAACAGATCTGATAAATGTATCGTTCCTATGCGTACAAATGTTTTGCATTTTTTACAGATTGTTGTATGTGAATGAATGTGCATGAACGGTAGTTTTGAATCTCTTTTCACGGTCTTAACTTCACACCAATTCAAAAATGCACGATGCACTTAAGTGGTGGTGGAAAACTGGGACATCTGGACTTTTCTGGTTGATTCATGTGCAATTTCAAAGTTGAAAGACGACAGAATAACTCACCACAATTCGAATGCATACATTTACCAACTATGGACTCTTCACAGTAGCCTAGAAATGTAGATTTTATGGTTTAAATAAGTTATGGTTAGGACGTGGACTTGCTCTCCTGCTGGGAAAACAGCCAACCCAGTCAAAAAGCAGATACGTGTGCAGACAAAAGTGAGTATAAGCTTAAACAGCCTGTTGGAAGCAAAACATGTACGCTTTGCAATATGAGTATCGATGTAAGCTCAATATCTCAGGGAACATCGGATATCATGAAAGTGAGTACAAAAATGGAACTGGATCCGTGCATATCAGGTTACCTGTACACACACATATAAGTGAAGTTGAGTTGGTAGGTAAAATACGAATTCAAGCTCTGATGTGTACATTTGTAAAACTGTTTTACATGTGTTCAAGTGGCTCGGTGTTTGTGTAGGTAGATGGATCAGAGGACAATTTCGTGAACACCCCAAATTAAGCACAAATTGTCTTACACGTTTGGACATTTTTCCTACACAGTCTCACTCCCAACACGTCACATGCCGACGCTTGGCCAGGACATCACATCTCAACATACGGTGTACCCCTAGAGTGTTACTTGTTTATGTGTGGGCTAGTCCGAAAGACACCTGGATGGTTTACAGTTGGGTTAGGTGTAGACATAGACAATTTGGTTAGGGTTAGAAAGAGGGTCGGGCGCCGGGCTTAAATTCTATTCTTTCGACCAACTGCAGAAGTCAACAATGACAACACTATACAAGCAAAAGTAAAAATGACCAGAGAAACTGGCTCGTGGAAGACAAAACACACTAGGCCTACACTGTAAACAAGTTCCTCTTTACGGGAGCCCCATTTTGTGATTTATGATGACAAGTCAGGGGTATTTTTATACGGAAATCCTGCCTCATGCAATTTTAAATTAAAGTTTAAAAAATCGGTGCAACCCCAAGAAGAACGTAGGTAGATAAGCATTCCTCCCTCTGTCATCTTTAACCTTGTTGCAGAGCTGTTTTCTCTCCTCTCTATGAGGACAGTATGGAGTTGTAAGATGTATGACTGGGATGCAGGTGTTACCCGAAGTGCCTTCTCTTACCTGGAATACATGGCCCCAAAATTACAAGAACCAGGAGGAGCAAAAAGAAAAGTACGAGTCCAGTATATAAAACAGTATAATAGGTGGAAGGAAAAGACCCAGATGTAGGAAACATGGATGCTATTACGATTGGAGAAGGTCTGATTAAAATGAAAAAGTATGTGGCGTGAAATTCCTATTTTTAACACAAACTTGAGACCCTAAAGTGGTATGTTAACATCCTTCCGTCCGCTTTTTTCCTTTGATAGCACCATCTTAAATTAACAAAGAAACCAAACCTGCTTTACCCTCAGTCTGCCCACGCTGTCTGAAAACCCTCCGGCGTGATCAATGAGTCAGTTATTTTCCTCGTGTATTCTCAGTCAAGCATATTAGGAGGCATTTGTGATATTCCCAAAGAGTGAAGATCAAGGCGGAGAGCTTATCCTCCTCCTGTTCAGCAACTGCATATTTCCCATGACAACAGAGGGAAGGTAGAGAAGAAATCTTTTTTATTCTCTCTCAGATCTCCTCTTCTGCAGGCCAAAGAGCAACAGCATACTTCCTACCTACAGTACTGCGAGCTGCACAACTGCACATTTTATTTTATTATAACATCTGTTACACTTTTACTCCCGCGTGCGCTCTCTGAGAGGTTCACAGCCGACACCTATAGTCCCCAGCGCTGCCATAACAACATGTTACAGAGGATTTAAAGGTAATGGTATGATGAAAAATAAGGAGATGGATATAGAAAGCACTGTGGTAAACAGACCTAAGAGATCACAGTGCACCACGCATGTATTTTTTGAATTGTTACAACAAAACACAAAGAAATATGTATGCACGCACAAAAACAGATCAAAGCTTTCCATTTCACAAACCAGAGTTAGACACTGTTAATATTTTTTGACATCTGAATCGCTTGTTCTCATTACACTGATTCGGGGTGACAGCCCGGGTAGTTTTTGCGAATCTTGAAGCAGCTCTAAAACTACCTGACTGCATATCATTCTTTTCGTTTTCCACAGCTCCTCGTTCGGCATAAATGGAGATTATCGCGTCTCGTGATAATAGATAGGGTGACGCTCAGCGTAGCCTGTTTAAATCCTTTTGGTTGGAGTAAGACCGAAAATGCTGCCATTGCTGGGAAAGGACGGTTGGTTCGAGGAAGGGAAGAGCATTAGCCAGTCGATGCAGGACAAGCGTCACCGTGCTTGTTAATGTCATTCAGCACACAGTGAAATCCCCTCGCAGGAAATTGAGTTTTTGTTCAGGAGGAAACTAAGTGACAATCATGTCATGAATGAGAAAATTTGAGGTTATATTCTCCATGCTTGATGATTTATGTTCTGAAACTCCAGAATTTTTTTCTTCTTTATTACTGTGAATCCAAATTGATCTTGTGGACACGGGGGTCACTTGAAGAAATCCTAATCAGGTTTAACTTTCTTCAGACTTTTAAAGCAGGGCTAAGGAGAGCAGTTAAAGTGGAACATTTTACAATTTTTGTCATGCGGAGAGATGGGAACACCTGCGCCTTTTATGTCTTGCATTAGCACAGTCACTCGTCTATATTGATAAATGCAGAGGTTAAAGTCACAGTAATGATTCTGACAATGGGGCTTTCCAGTAATGTAGCGGTATTTACCTCTTTAGGCACAATAGTGATATTGGAAAACCCCATTGCAGTGCTGTCTGTACAGTTTGCCTGCAGAGAATTGATTTCCAATACATGCGTCAGCAGAGAGGTGGATTTGTGCCAGGCAGCGTGCTGTTTAACTAGCGATCAAAGTGTCAGGCCTACCACATGTACCTACAGTAGAGCATGTGTGTACACTAGAGCTGGCAGTGACTCTGCAGACCAACGTACAGCATGTGTCAGGAGTTTTCAATCGATTTAGGTAATAATTAGGAGGCATTAAACTAATTACTGCGCACCTCAAGACTATTTAACAGCGCTTTTCTGAAAAAAAGAAAAGAAAAGAAATGTGATTATGAATGTGTATACCAGTGAATACCAGTATACAAGCAGCGGAGCAAAGCCACGCAGATACAAAGAAAACATTCAAACCCAAAATCAGTAACAATCTGCAAAACCTAAAGCCAACATTTTTGTTAAATTTCATATAAGATATACATCAAAAAAGTCATCCCTCTAGAGACTAGTGTGACGCTGACAGTACACACGCACGTTTTCCCAAACTTTAAAACACTTTTGAACCAATTATGATACAGACAAGCTTTGCATTTTGTCTGAACTGTGAGTCTCAGCTTTCCCGATCAGTTTTCACTGTGTGCAATCGTGATACAGAACAGGACATTTCTAATGACTCACTGGAGAGGAATTTGTTTAGTGTTTGGTCGGAGAGCGCATGTTTCCCGAGACATAAGAAAGAAGAAACATTATTTTACATAAATATACCTTACTATTATTTGATCGACAGAGGGGTTATCTATTTTCCACTGATATGACGCGATGTAACACTTCTGTTAGAGCCAAAGTAGACATAATATACTTTATTGTTGACATATGACACGATGAAATGTACTTTCTTTTTGCTGTTACAAGCTAATGTTTAGTAAACTGTGTGTTACTAAGCCTTTAGTGCTTAAGTGCGCCTCCTAGTGTCAAAATCAAGAAGTCGATGAGCTGTATTTGCGGCAAACCTCCCATAGAGACACCTACAGAAGTACTACTTGTCTTTCATTGACAAAAATGCCAAAATGTCGAATACGGCGGGCGTACACAAAGATAATTCCCGATGGTAATTTTACACTGCACCAGAAGGAAAGCGGTGTCCATGACTCATATGATGCACGACACTTGACACTAACTTTACGAACAATCTCAGAATTGGCAAAAAATATAGAATTTCGTTGCGTATGTAGGCTTTTCAAGGTTTGCAACTCTGTGTCCAGTTCCTTGGATTCTTGGCTGAGCTGTGATGTGAGAGTGAAACACTGACAACTCAAATGTTCAAATTGTTTATTTCAGGAAAAACAAGTATATTATGCTTCACATTCACACAATGCTTGATGTGCAGTAAAGCGAATGTCTTATTTGATGCTATTACTTGCTTTATCGGTGCCATGCAGTCTCTACTTACCACTTACCAACAGTTTTTTGCTTCAAATGCATTTACCACACTCTTTCTGTCCCTCGTGCTTGTTATCCTGATTACCGCCACGGCATCAAAATGTTGCAGATACTGGCCTGAAAACTCCTGCTGCCATGGTATAAATTAGGGAGGTTTGTTCCGACAAGGAAAGACATGAAACTGGATGAATAAACAGCATCAGTCGGCAAACCAAAGCATTTGCACTGTAGGATATGAAGTGTAATTGAAACATATTTAGACCAACAGTCGAGCCGAGATGTTTGTTTTACACTATCTACGCATAATGAAAATAGATTGCAGAAAGCAATAACCACCTGCTAAAATGTGCCTCTATGTGGTTCTTTTCTCCTCTGTTAAACGTTGCTGAATACAATAAAGATACCTTGCGTTTACACGAGTTATTGGCAGACGGCTGAATGGTCTGTTACTCTCGCTTGATGGTATGAATCACATTTAAAATGAAAAATGAATGCCCTTGAAGGTATTCCTAAAAATGCCATCTTCCTAACTTTAGATCACGCAACTCTGACAATCTTTGCTTTTAGAGGATTTAACTGATAGGCTGTTATTGTCTGAGGTTGAACACTAGTAGAAGTAAATATAACCAAGTATGTAAATCACTAATAGTGGGTTTAAGAGACTACTGTTTATGTGTACAGCAGTGACTAAAAATAATTGAGGATTAACTTTAAAGGACTCCAGATGGTCAGAAATGCTTCAGTCTTCAGATGTAAGATTTAATTATTGAGCAAAACTTAGTGGGTTATTTATAAATAGTGGGTTTTGTTTAGAATTTCCAACAGGAGTTCAAACAGATTTGAACAAGTTGCAGGTAAATCAGGAGTCGGGAGCACAGCATTCTTTTGCATTCATGTTTTGTAGGCCACCACTTATCTTAACAAAGATACATGAAGACCAGGCCTGAATATCAAAGTTGTCTTTGTTCTGAAGGAAAATTTGCATAAATGCAGTTAACATTTTGTAATTGCCTAACATTTAAGTGGAGGAGAATTGTGGCAGCAAGAAATTCATGAAAAAAAAAGGAAATCCATCCCATCAGCACATTGCATCAGCTTATTCTACTGATGAGACTGTCCTACTTACAACTATTTTTAATTGGTTGCCTTTAATGTTTTGCAAGTGTCTCAAATCATGAAAGGAGAACTGACGATAATATTTCCCCACAACAGATGCGGATTCAAAGGACACAAAGCGAAAATGCAAATGACATGCGGCTGAATCGATGCACATTGACAGACAGCCAAGCCGTAAAACTGAACACACATCCCTGCACATGCACACATACACACATTTCTCCTGCGTCTGCCAATGCGGCATACCGGCAGAGAAAATGCTGACACAGTGTGTGGTAAGGGGTGGGGGTGGGGGTGGGGGAAGCGTGGTAATGGGGCAGTGGGGCCGAGTGTAGAGCAACGAGAAAACACTCATCAGAGCTATTAGCATCAGCGTGACCTCATTGGCTGCGATGACGACAAGCTGAGCCTGCAATGATCACAGCTCTGCAACAGCACGGAGGACGACGCGAAGAACGGAGAGCATGTGATTACACCACGACACATTATTTATACTCTAGTGACCATGTGTCTTTCCACATTTAATGGCTAACCCAAAGGCTGAGGATATAAAGTGCTAGATTTACAGACAAAATGCAGCACTGACGTCCCCGTCCCTGGAGCCGTGCCTCTAGGATGGATAAAAAGATGAGAGAGTGGAGGAAAAACAGGAAGAGTGAGAAAGAATTGCATAATGTGTTAGCGAGATAAGAGATATGTTTTGTGTGTTAGAGAGAGGTGGGACAGAGTGAGGAAGAAGGGTGAGGTAAAACGCAGACGTTCTATATTTAGCAGAGGAGCGATTGTTTTCTGGCTGGAGGGGAATGGGAAAGGCGCACGGCTTGCCAAACTGAAGCTTTCTCAGTAAACCTATCCAAAAGTGCACAATTGCTCGGTCATGTGCATGCACATCAACATACAGTACAGATTCACCAGACACAAACATATATATATATATACATTATATTTACCAGCGTCACATAATATAGGTATATGTCAGCTTCTCTCTAACCATTTTTTGTCTGCCGGCTTGGTCTCATGGCTGGGACTCATCGCATTATTATGATCATTATTCAGGAGCTGACCTTATCAGTCTGTGATTTATCGCTGACTCCAGCACAGTATTATAATATCATCCACACCGGTCTCACACATTTAGTCGCCTGGCACCTTTGTATCTCCTCAGTTCTAATTTAATGAGGATTCTCAGACTGCATTTTAACGACATCATAAAGGTGTGCAGCGACACAGTATGTTAAAACACTGCATTCTGCGATAACTTGAAAAAATGAAACTAGATTTTCATATCATTATGTAGTAACGCCTATAGCAATATGAATACAACATAAGGCTGCACTTTTTTTACTATGATAAAAAATGGATGCCTTCCTCTGTACATGTATTAACAGTCAAAGGCCATTTGTTGACATTAGCTAACTCCATCTCGAAGCTAATAGCAGCTAGTGTTTCACTCTTTTGCCACTGCGGAGGAGCAGAAGAGGGGAAGAAAGGCAACGAAGAACTGGGGAGCGAGTATGAGGATTTCTGTTAATAAAAAGTTAGTATCACCAAACTCCCAGCACAAATCTGACAAACCGCACGTGCAGACCTTACATACTGGACCTTTAGGCTAGACCAAACTTTCCAGTCTCATAAATACAGCCAAACTCAGGAAGTTGATGTCAAAAACTGACCTGGAAAAACTCTCACACAGCTGCTAGGGCTACTAAAAGTGGAGCTCACATTTTTGTAATAACCACTACAAAATATAAGTGGGGAAATGTACTACATATTGCATTCAGGCTGTTTACTTTTACAAACGCAGGTGTTATTATATAATATAGTTATTACTTAATGTGGTGGCTTTACGTACTATGTTGTTACAACGTTATTGTAGTGTGTGTTTTTGCATTTTCTGTATGAATATTTTGCATCTTTGGAGACATATTTATCATTCCTCAAAAACATCATCTGGGTGGCATGATATTTCTGTGCAAATTAGAAATAAATAAGTCGATTTATTATTATTTATTATTATTATTTTGCACTTTCTGACAATAGTAGGATTTATTGTGAGAACATCAGTCTTTGTTCTTTTCAAAACTAAAAGTAACTGC
>JAPQRN010000026.1:6848277-6864473 GCA_037367275.1 Coranthus polyacanthus
TGTGTGTGTGTGTGTGTGTGTGTGTGTGTGTGTGTGTTTGTGTGTGTGCGTGCCTGCTCCCACTCAGTGACAGGTATACTGTCTGCCCCGCAGTCAAGGACAAGGTTGCGGGAGGACACCATCAGTGTAACATCACATCCATCAGCGCTGCACACGTTTTAAACTACAGTAATTTGATCACTTGATGTATGTCTTTTATTATTTGTTCTGCTTTGTTGCTATTTATCTCCTCTCACATGCCACTTATTTCACTTTTATTTCCTCTTCTAGGCTTCTTCTTCTTTTTTTTTTTTTTTAACGTGAATATGTGCTCAGCATCGCCGTCTCCTTCCTTTTCTCCCCGTTCGTCCCCATCTTGAACTAATCTGCAGTGAGTGACAGTCAAAGAGCACAGGAATGATGAGACGCTATACGGAGTGACACGGAGCGAGAAAAAGGCCGCACTCCCACGAGGGGAAAACAGAGTGGGAGTGACAGGCGTGGCGTGGTGTGGTACGTACACTGGAATTTGGGAGACAGTTTAATGAGAGGATGGGAAGATGAGGCAAGAAACAGAGACAGACGTGAGCAAAGGATGAAGCGAAAGGTAAAGAAGGGATGTGGTTTGAAGTGGCAGCAGAGGTGGCAGAGATGAAGTGAAAGAACGAGGCTGGGGCTGAAGAAACACGCCACATGTTCACCTACCTTAAGCTTTCTATAAAATGTAATAAAAAGGTGAGTTAAGGGGGAAGGATTAAGTGGAAGATGAGGAAAAAAGAAGGTTGTGAACAAAATGAAGGAGACTAGTGACTAGAGACTAGGATGGAAGTTGAAAAAAAAACACAGAAAGTGAGCAGAAGAAGAGCGAGGATAGAGGACATCTTTCTTATGCACATTTTATTGGGGCTGCAACTAAAGAAACTACTGCCACTAATTCCACTCTTGCTTAATCTGTTTTATAAGTGGCCTATATAAAGAAAAAATTGAAAAGAAATTCATGAAAAATATGAATTTGAAAAAAATAAATAAATCAAAAAGCCTTCAAAGTACCCTTGGGCAAAAACTGAGCAAATCGTCACACTTGAAATGATGAATAAAATATTACAATGGTTCTGTTTTTTTATGAAAACTTATCAATTAATTAGTTATTTGTTGAGCTCTACATGTTACTCTACGGTAGAAACCACTGGGTCTCCAATTAAAGTTGTTTTATGAGCAACAAACAACATATTTACCCTAAAAGTGTCGCACTTTTTGTAAGTAAAAAAAAGTTACTTGAAGGCAAAGCATGTAACATTTGTCGCTTGCGCTTGTAAACACAACAGTTCAAACGTGGCCCCTCGTCTCCACTCAACGAAAGAGGGAGACGGAGCGGTGGTCGAGCAAAAGACTGAGTGGGTAAACAAGCGCTGCTGGTGAGAAAAAAACAACAACAACAACAAAAAAACCATTATTGTCTTATTCTTTCAGAGCACTTATATTCTAAAGCACACATAAACACCCACACCTTCCCAAAACCCTATGGGGAAAAACAAACAAGGCGCAAACTTCCTCCCCCCTTCCTGCTCTGCGTATCCGACTCACGGGTCTGGCAGACGGGCACAGGCATCGACAGGCTGAGAGGTGTCTCTGTGTTTGCCCAGAGTTTTGTCTCTCAGACAGAACTGCACCACACTATGAGCAGTGGAGTTAGAGAGAAGGGCAAAATAAACCCGAGTCACTTTGTTTCGATAGTGTTCTGCCTGTGCATGTTGCGTGACGCCGTTATTGGCTGGAGGTACAAACTCACTGCCCGAAAGATGGTGCCGAGAAACATCCCAAACACGGAAAAACAAGACGAAAATAAAAAACAGAGGCAGAGGGCAGGGTCTCTGCAGGTAAATACGCCACCACACACTGACAAGAGGGTCAGAGGTGATGATTGAGGAGGATTATCATTGCATGAGTCTACATATTGTTTTGTAGGAAAATGTTACATACTTTGCCTTTAAGTGTCTTTAAAAACGACACGCAAGTGATTTCACACAGAATATTATCTGCCGAAAAAAAAAAAGGGTTTTTTTCATAACAAGATCAAGCTTCATAAGCTGCAAATATCATATTAATAAAATACGTGTAGCGTTTACATGGGCACAGCACACAGTCTATTGAAAATAACATAAGACACTGGAGCACATACATGCAGGTTATAGATAAGTGCTCCAGATGATGATGAATCCATCGTTTCTTCTGCAGAAGGAGCTGGCACTAACCTGTTCAGACCTTTTAATGAACAAGTTTTGATTTGCACTGCCACCAGAATGAATAGTTTTGATGCAAATTTCTGCATATTCGTATCATTTAATCATCGTATAAAGGACTTAACACTGGATCAAAACAACCTATTGCCTTGTGCTGAGAGGGGGACTTTGAGGGATTTAGGGGAGATCTAATTGGAGAAATGGAATATAATAGTCATAATTATGTTTTCATTAGTGTGGGGGGAGATGACGAACTGAGGGACATAGGATGGAAATGAGCCATTTATTATCTACTATTATCTATTGTCGCCATGTTTCTGCAGTAGCTCAGAACGGACTTCCTCTTCTTCTTTTTCTGTTTTATAGCAGGCGGCATCCTGCGTGAAGGTGCGTTACCATCACCTGCTATGTTTGAGTGCGGACCAGAGTTAATATCCCCTTAATCTAAAAGCCCAGAGTGGACGAACCAAACACTGGCTCTGAATGAGCCTTCCTCCTGTAGAGGAAGGTGAGAGAGCCTTCAGTTGGCTGCAATCAACGCCACTATATGCCACTGAATCTTACACACGAAGTATACTTCTCACAATTTGTTAAGGAGCAAGCATATCATTCTGGTATATCATTTTTTTTGGTTTTGGTGTGTATTGGTGTGAAATTATTACAAATCTGATATTTATAGCCAAAACACACTTATCATGTACCTTGCTCCTTAGCAAATTGTGAGAAGTGTACATTCAAAATATTCTGTGTTCCTTTCACTCTCTTCATGACCATTCTATAGCTAGGGCAAGAGAGCAGCAGAGAGAGAATCTGAAATGATATAAGACAAATCTCCTATGCAATCTTTACTGTCTGCCCTCCGACTCTCCCTCAGGACTCCTCCTCCTCTTCCATCTCTCAGCCTCTTCATCCATCCCATCCCTCTTTCCGTCCTATCTCGCTTTTCAGCCAAGGCTCCTAAGCCTTCCTGCTTGTCTGAGCATTGCATGGCAGTGATCTGTTTATCTCACGGTAGGCCAGTCTAAATTTCACAACAACTTTGATTTCTTCTTCCAAATTAAAGACACGCTTTCCATGAGAAAAAAAAAAAATGTGCTGAGGACACTTTAATGTCAGACTGGAGGGAGGAAGAGGATTAGCTGATTTGTGGTGCATCACATATTTGTGAAGTCATGGCAGTGTGTATTTGCATGTGTGTGGAAGTTACCGAGTAGGGCACATGTTTAAGAGCATTTCTTAACTGTGTGTGTATGTGTGTGTTTTCTTGACATAACTCCTGATGCACTTTGCCAAAGATTTTAAGCGAATTGAGGCCGAGAGGGTTGGACAGAGTACAAACGGCAAGCAAAGCTGAGCTGGGGGTACTTGCAGAAAAAAACAAACAAAAAGAGACACTGTGGCTGAAATGCATTAAAATACTGTGTCTGTACAGAGTGTGTAACTCTAATATGTAGAGAAGACAAAAGGGAGAGATAAAAAAAATGAGGGCGACAGGGATGTAAAAAAAAAAAAAAGCTTTTAACATTTTATGCAAAAAAGATAATGTCACCCACCTAAAACGGAATAAAATATTAAGCAGCATTTCCTTTTCATGTTTTCCTACTGCAGTGTTTTCTGCACATTTGCCCAGTTCGTGGTAATACCCAGAGGCGCTGCTTTTTCTTCAAAATCTAGCTCACATCCAACATGATATCTGGCATTATTCAAAATTCATAACATTTTGAGTCTATTTCCTTGGAAATTTCTCGGGCCTTGACTGTTTCCATCTTTCCCCGGCTGAATAATATTCTCTCTATCCTTCTCTTTTTCTTTCTCGGCCTAATATGTCACTTTCCCTTGAGATAGCGTTTCCTTTTTTTCCCTCCTACCTGTCTGCACTCTCTTCCTATCTATATCTCTCTCCCACTGTCCCTCTGTCAGTTCTTATTCCAGTTGCTATCCCCATGTTCCCTAATCCCCCTCCCTCCCTTGCAATGATTCCTCTCCTCCTTTTCTCCCTTCCTCCTCTCACTCTTCTTCCTCTCTTTGGCAGCCACTCCACTGTCCTCTTCTCTCCTTCCTTCCTTCCTTCCTTCCTGCCTCCCTCTCTCCTTTCCTGTCTCCCACTCTGTTTATCTCGCTCTCGCTTCCTCCTTCCCCCACTTTCCCTCCATCCATCCCTGTGCGCTTTCTCTCTCCCTAAATCAGCCCTGATAGACTGCAGCACCGCACATGTTCCCGCTCACACAAAGACGAGGATGTGCAGAGGTATTAGCTCAGTAATTACGCACAGGCGCAAACAATCACCACACGCAAACATGCGTCACACGTGTGCACGCAAGGATGCCTGCACATTACTACCTGCTCTAAACTATCATTTGTTGGACTGGCAGGCGTTTTGGGAAGGGAAAGTAGAATAAGAGGGAAAGAAAAGGAATCAGGATGAAAGGAGAGAAGATAAAAGCTGAATAATAATGGGAGGATGAAAAA
The DNA here is from genome assembly GCA_037367275.1 of Coranthus polyacanthus. Classification (NCBI taxonomy): domain Eukaryota; kingdom Metazoa; phylum Chordata; class Actinopteri; order Kurtiformes; family Apogonidae; genus Coranthus; species Coranthus polyacanthus. Next base: position 6,852,966 of record JAPQRN010000026.1, read on the forward strand.
AAAACGAAGGCAGGGGGCAGGAGAGGCAGCCAAAGCAAACTGAAAAGGTTAGATAGACAGGAGGTAAACAGAGATGAATGGATAAAAAAAAAAAAGAACAGGGAACAGGAATGGTGGAATGGTAGGAGGGCGGACAAGAAGTGACTCTGAGTTTGGAGTTAAAAAGGAAACAACAATGAGAGACAAATGTGAGAGAAGAAGTGTCAGTGACATATGAAAGAGAAGAGAAGACGCTGAAAGGGAGTCAGCAAGGGAGAGCTGCGCTCATTTGTCCACAAAAGGTAAAAGTGATTGTGTGTGTGTGAGACAGAGAGAGAGAGCGAGAGAAAGAGAGAGAAAGAGAGACCCAAGAGGGAGGGGAGGAGTGAAAAAGAGAGAGGGAGGAGTGAGCGGGAGAGGGAGGAGTGAGAGAGAGCGGGAGTGGATGTGTATGGGAGACATTGTCATCCAGTCCTGCCAGAGAACAGCAGCAGCAGCAGCGCGAGCAGCACCGGCGGACGGGATAACAGACGCACTGAGCAGACTGAGGCAACGAGCAAATAAAGGAATACACGCTGATGGAGAAGCTACAACAAAGGAGGAGCATGGAATAAAAAAAAAAAAGCATTTTATTGCTTCTGGTTCCACTTCTGTTTGGAGCATCCCACAAGCAGAGCACCAGTGAAAACACATACATATGATATATATATAAAATTCCTATACATATATATCAAATTATGCCTGTTTTCATAGAAGCTGCAGCTGGACAAGGACTGAACTGACAGCGAAGCAAATCCATTGCATGAAAAATTGGGAGATAATATGCAGCATTTGCTTAAAAACTGTTGCATATTAATGCCTTGAGATTTTTTTTTTTGTCAGTTTTTTTGCTCAGTGGGGGAAAAAGGCAAAAAAAAAAAAAATGCACTGATGCAAATGGGAAATTGAGAAAAATTGGAGTTTTGAATCAACATAACAACAACAAAGAGCTTCTGCTGCAGTCCTATATTTCCAAGGGGGGCTTCTTTTGAAAACAGGATATTTTTTATCTGCCCCCCCATTGCCACACTGCTCTCTGGCTGTCGCATCTCCACTTGTCTCTGTCGTCCGAATGAGCTGGGGAGCCTTATTGCAAAGAGGCTCCTTCGTACAAGTGCGCTGCTGAAAGTACAGAGAGGCGGTCCATGGGCTCTCTGACCCACGCTGATATCTCCTCAGCCGCGACAAAAGCTCTAGATCGGGCAGAGAGGGAAGGGTGAGGTAAGTTGGGGGAAGAGAGAGAAAAAGGCAGAAATATTAAAGAAAGGACAGATCACGGTGTAAACAAATCAAGAAGTGAGCCAAAAGCAAAGCAAGGAAGGGGAGACAAAGCCATCAAAGAATAAGTCACGATCCATTATGTGGGACACTCCATTCTGGTTAAGTAATTCCGGCGCGCTTATCTGTTTTTACAGATTCTTTTGAGTCTCGGATGCAGCAATGCAAAGACATTAAGATCAGAGATTCAATATCACAACATCAGCCCTCCCCTCTCTCTCCTCCTCCTCCTCCTCTCTCCTCTCCCCCCTTTGCCGTAGCACTTGTAGGGCAGGCTGATTGACAGAAAACCCAGCTCTCTGTCCCGGGTTTGTAAGAGATCCAGGGATAGGAGGGGTTTCAGTGGAGTGCGCAAGGAGCAACAGCAGAGCCGAAGCAACAGGAGCCCCCTGCACGCACAGAGCACTGGAGTCCTTGTGTGTCGCTTAAAAGCTACAGACTGACACTGACAGAGCACTGTCACCAGAGGGATTTGAGCTGTTTGTGCATGTGTGTGTGAGTGTGTGTGTGTGAGTGTGTGTGTGCGTGCATGTGTGTGAGAGAGATAAACACGCCTCAGGTGCAAGAGGGACGCTTTTGGACTGTAATTATCTTAGGAATTTCGGCTTGACGAGAGCCTGGAGTTATATTTTGAAGGATATTGAGCAGCTGTTGTTACCTGTTGGGTCTGAAAAAAGGAGAGTAAATATCCAACACAATAAAAAAAAAAAACGATTATCTGATATCACATAAGCGGCTGAAAGACTGGAACTATACGCCTCAAGGAGGGAGTAACGTTCACCAAGGTGGCAGCACAAAGAAAGATGCCCACCACAAAAATAAAAAAGCTTCCTTTGAACAGTGACATTCAGAGTAGGAGGATGATAGGTGCAAGTTAAGCTGAGAGGGAGAAGTGGAGGAGACAGACAACTGTAGTGGAAAACACCGCGCTCCGGTCAGAGTTTTCCTGGACATCACAACTGATTTGAGCATTAGCGTTGTTATCCACTCAACAATAAGAGTCCGTCTGCGGAGTGAAAAGCCTTTCATCTAAGAGTCCACATGACTATCTGTGAGTTTGAGAGGAATCTGCTTTCTTTTTCTGCTAGCGCTGTCAGGAAACCAAGAATTCTCACTTTCACGGATTATTCATCCACTCAGCGGGGGAGCTTATTGCTGGAAATGCCTGAGGCAAGTTCATTCGTAGGTAACACGCCCTCTTAAACTGGATTCCCTCCAAGCCACCGGATTTGGATTTGTCTACAAACGCCTCTGCTGTCTGCTGATGACATATGGCTTTGTAAAAGGTGACACTTCCTGAATTTTGGATTATTTATTTGCTCTGAAACACACATATGCACACACAAATACACAGCCAGCGACTGTAATGTGTCTGTGCATGTGAGCGCCTGCTCACAAGGGACCCATTCCCTCCTGTTAAGAGCATGCTGAGATGGAAGATTGATTTCTTTTACACACTTATTTGTCTTCCCCCAGATGACAATTTATCTTTCTATAACTGTGTACAGTTATAACTCCTACAATGGTAATTGAATGCTCTTTATGTTTCTTTCAGCCATGAAAACAGTCTAATTGAAAAGCATTAAGTGTTTTCTTCTCTGTCTCAGTGATATCCAATGACTCAAAAAGCTCTTCATTCTGTGACTATAATTTAAGCTCTGAAAAGGAGGATACTCAACTCTCTTTTTAAACAAGGAGCTTTAATTTGGGCGTATCATTAACAATTACACATCAATACTGAATCATTACTAGACACTGGAGGAATTCCAAGATGGCCACCGTCCTGCATCCTCTCTTGGTAAGCCTCTCTCTGGCCGTTCTCCTAGGGTTGACCTCTCTTGGTGGACTGAACTCTCAGCAGTCAGGCGGAGCTTTGGCTCAGGTCTCCAACAACCAGACCGCAGAGCCCTCTACGTTACCAGAGGCCGCGCTGGCAACTCCCACACCAGACGCAGCGGATCAAACAGCTCCAACTAGTGGGAACCGTTGCTGGGGTTACTATGATGTCATGGGCCAGTGGGACCCTCCCTTTAACTGTAACGCGGGTATCTACAGTTTCTGTTGCGGATCCTGCTTCTATCGCTTCTGCTGTCAGTTCAAAGTGCACAGTTTGGACCAGACTTCCTGTTCCAACTATGACACGCCTGTCTGGGCAAACACCGGGCGACCGGCAGCACCCGTCACGGAGGTCCATCAGGAACCAGACCGGGATCGGACCCACATGATCGTGTACATTATCTGTGGAGTGGTGGCCATCATGGTGCTGGTCGGGATATTCACCAAGCTCGGACTGGAGAAGAGTCAAGGAGGACAGACAGACATGACCAACTCCAGGTAGGAACTGGACGGATGGATGGATGGAGACAGAAATTCATCTTTCTATCATAGTTATTGTCTATATATTTATACTACACAAAACACTTTTGAAAACATATCTAAGTACATTTCATTAGAATGATAAGTTTCCTTTTTAATATTTTCTACCTTTCCATTTTAGGCTCAGTTCTCAATTATCAGGGCAAGGATTTAGTATGGGATTTAAGCTTATTTATTTATCAGCTAGTGATAAGAAAGTTACCAGAAAACTATATTAAACTATATATAACTATCTCATTGTGTATTATTTCTTGTTACTTAAATACACAGTTTGTAATTTCTGCCACTAGGGGTCTCTCAATCAAAACAATAACAAAAGGCATAATTTGATGGTATCGTCAAGTAGTGTGGGATCATGGGAGTTGTTGTTTTCACCACCATTGCCAATGAAAATCTATCTCACATGGGTCAGACAGAAACCATGTTGCAGACAGGGTAATGTGCAAAGTTTTATTCACACTAGGTTTAGTGACATTAAATGACATTTATCTCATTTAATTCTGATGAAATGGCTGCAAGTAACATTAGTAACAAGACAACATCATTGAATAAAATGACATATTTCTCTGAATTTGAACATTGTTGGCAAATATTCAGTATAATGTAAGTCCACAAAATGTAAACAGTAACTAACCTGTAGTTGTTTTTAGATATTTTAATGCAGAAATGTTATGTATTATACCTTTAAAACAGCAAATTAGTTTTCCACACTGTAACAAATCATGGACAAATAATGTTAAGTAACTAGACATGACCCCACTACACCCATACTGTACTTGCAGCGTAATAGGAAACCAAATGTTGCGGTTTCCCTCTTTTGGTAGAGGTGGGCTAATCACCTCCTCACACCTCTGGCATCACACTAGCACATTTCACAGCAGGTTTACACGTTTCATCTCTCCAGTGAACACACAGAGACCAAACTAATATCAACCCTCCATCAGATTCCCATTACGGTAGCGAACAAGCCGACCCTCACACTGTTGAACTAACCTGCACATGTTCATGCGTGTGTTCATCTGTCTGTCCGTGTGTATCTCTGCATACGTGTGAGGAGGGGTCACCAGATGGGTAATGAATCAAGCGAATGAATCACAGCGAGGTGATAATGGGTGTGATATCTGTTTGCAACCACGAGGGAGCAACGGACATACTGAGAGAGACAGAGAGAGGAAGCGGAGAGTGGATGGAGGTCAGACAGGAGGATGGAGGTTTCAGAGAACAGGTGCACTGCAAAAACAGCCCAACTAAAAAGAAGCCAAATACAATACAAGTGTCCTGTGTTAAGCAAAAAAAAAAAAAAAACTGGCACAGCTAGATTTTTAAAAACTAGAACAAGCCTAGCCACTGAAAGACCATAATAGGCTTTAAAACTAGAAAAAAGGTCACATTTAAGCACGTTTTTGTTATTACAAACAATGAAAACAAACTTATTTGAGACAGACTAAAACTTCATTGGGCAAAAATTCCATAATTACCTTTCAGCATATTATAATTCAAGTGGTCTTAGAGGAAATGAGACTTCTGCACCTCCTCTTGACACTGTTTACAGGTTGTAGTAAATCTAACCCAAGACGATCACAGGGTAGATTTTCCATGTAGATGGCTAAACACAGGTGGTTCAGAGAGGTTACCAATCACTGTTCAGATTATATCACATGCAAATCTAATGCTCTACTCAGTGGCTCAACACAGAAGCAACATGGCAGCTCCGCATAACCACGATATTTTCATTGTTTAGTCTTTTGATTTGAACAAAGGGGAAAGACCTACAGAAGGAACGAGGGTATGAAATTCTGCCGTTGGAACAATCTCGTTCCTCTGCTGGAATATTATGAAAACCATTCTTTTCGCTTGTTACTGGTTTGTCTTATTAAGACAAAGTTAGATATATTTTCTTAAAATGAGAAACATAAACAAAGAAAATTACTTTAGTAATGAAAAACATTCTTTTTTTCTCTTTTTCTTTTCTTTTAAGGAGACTCATTTCCCAGAAACAAGGCTGTTTTACTTTCTTGAAAGTTTTTTGCAGTGTGTCGGGTGAAAATGGATGGGAAAATTACAGAGCAGTTACAGTATATTGTGTTTCCTCCGTATCGGTACAGCCATTTTAGACTGATAGGTGATCAATTGCTGTGATACAATGTTTGGCCTCCTGTGAACAATGAGAAGAGTGAATGTGGTTTTTGGAAGAGACGACTATTGAGCGTGTCTCACTGGAGGACAGCCAATGGCTAATTCTAGTACAGGAGCGTGTTTGAGCCTGTGTGTGTGTCTAAGAGAGAGAGGGAGTGTGTGTGATTAGGGTGGGTGTGACCAGCCGGCCTATCGGGTGTTAAGAGTCAGACCATGGGGGCTCCTTTAAAGTCCTGTCATTACCGGATCTCCTCTAAACCGTCCAGAGGAGGACAAGAAGGAGAAGAGGAGGAGGCAGGAGAGGAGGAGGGGCTTTGCGGGGAGGATAGCAGTGGATATCAGCACTCATTAATGTTACACTGCACTAAACCACCCATAACACAATGAAAGCCGACAACTCTTGGCACATTTTAGCCCCTGAATCAAAAGAAAATGTGAATTTTAATGCTTGAATCAAGCGATTGTTTGCGAGTTTCTAGGTGGCTGTCTTCACCAAATACAAGTCATCCTTGTCAAAAGAAATGTTCAGACTTTGTCTTGAAGTTTCCCAGAGGTGACATGTGTATGCATCCAATCAGCAGGACAGATGCTGGCAAGCAGCTGTCCTGCTGAAGTGTCCTGAAGCAAGACACTGAAACTCAGCTCACTTGACCGTTCACTTCCTGGTTGAAAACACTTTTTAACCGTGATGGAAAAAAAAAAAAATAATAAGATGGATTGTGCTATCACAGTCTGGTAGTCTATCACAGTAAACTTGAAAGAGGGAAATAAGCCAGAAGAATTAATAGGTGAATGAATGAGCAAAATGTAAAGAGAAGAGAGTCATGATAGATCGCCAGGTTTTAAATAAACTTAAAAACCCTTTTGCCTTTCATACTTGTTTTCTTCAAACCTGAGGCATACACGAGTGTGAGAGAGAGGAGACAAAGGCAGTGATACTGTAGTCCAGTGATAAAGGAGTCTATGTAAGGACAGTCCACTGGAGCATGAGGAAGGGAGCGATGGAAGGACAAAGAGCGTAGGAGGTGCCAATGAATGAAGGGCTAAGCTATTGTAATTCTGCTGATTTGCCGCTGAGAGCTGTGGATGATTGGTTAGCTTTGTGATCACACTGCATGGATAATGAGTCTTTCAGAAGGTGGTGAAAGTCATTTTCACTGCGACGTAAACGGAAGCCTATGTTTTTACTTTTAACTACGGTGCTGATTGAGATCAAAATGTGGGGAATGTGAGAATTATGATTGGCTGCTCAAGAAGTTTCTGATACCGGCGATTAACCTCTTCTTTACATAATAAACACTTGACAACAGCAAAAACATTTTCTAAGTGTTTTAGCTAACAGTGTAACACGATAAACGCAAAAGAAAAAAGAAAAAATACTTAAATGACACCAAAATGTGGTAGAGACATTTACATTCCAGTGCCACAAGTCCTTCTGAGATGTAGATCACTCTCAAAACGGAAAAAAAACACAAATTTGGTACTTCGTGGGTGTAAATTTCGGACCCTGCTTGTAGCTTAAACAATGTTTTTTTTGCGGCATGAAATTGGCGTGTACTTTGAAATGCAAGCCAAAAACTGCAGACTGACTGGCTGCCGTCGTGTTTATTTCTCCTGTGTGATAGATAGGATGTTAGAACTATCCATGTAGAGTAAAACTGTCCAAAGCTTATCATCGTTTATCATGATTTGATTTCAATATTGTTTTATTATCCAGCCCTAATCGTTTGTGTATCTAGCATAAGTGGCGTACATTATGTAGCTTCCGTATAAACCTGATCTCAGTCTTCATCATCTCATCATCGCCTTTTAATGTAGTTAGTTTGTATTATGTTTTTATCTAAATGTCTTCTAATGTGTCCTGGCTGCTTATTATATTATGTGCGTGTCTCGATGTTATATGATGTGTTTTTCCTCATTGTACTCCTTCTCTGCACATGTAGGCCAGAGACAAAATTCTGCCTCATAATGTGATAGACAAGCGTGTTCACAAATTTTAAAGGTAACACATTGCACACAAAAAAGTAAAAAAACAGACATACGTGGAAGCAAACAGAATGACAGTTTAAAGATGTCAGCATGAATTAAAAATGAAGCGCTGCAGGCGCCCCAGTGGCTGTAGGGTTAAGGATGTAAATAATATGAACAAAAAGCTGTGACTGAGATCCCAATGAGGTAATGTAAATGCTCAGTGAAAGACACAAACACCGTGAGGCCACTTTGTGTTTATCTGCAGAATAGATTAGCCTGAGTGCGATTGTTTTCCACACCTATGCATAGGCATTGCATTTTAAAATGTATTGTCAGCCAGCACAGTTAAGAGAGTGAGACACTTTGATCCAGCTGTGAGGAGAATGTGTACGTACGTGAGTCTGCAGCTGCTTGTGTTTGTGCCCTGTGTATGCACTCAACAAATAAATCCAGCACACAAAGCCGTTAAGGTGGTAATGTTCTGAAACCTTGGGTCAGGCAATCACAACAGGCAGCCGTGTGATGATGTATACCACAAAGCACACACATGTCCATGCACAAACAAACACACACCCGCGTGTACACATACATACCTCTGGTTAAAACAGTGCAGTGCTCCCCCCGTGTCCCCTGCATCGCTCTGCTCCTCGTCTCCCATGCGACTGTTTGTGTTTCTGTTTTGCTCTGCGTCCTGTCTGCCACCGCGTCTGTTCTGTGGAAACTGCTGCAAAGCAAAATTAAAAATGAATTATAATCCTTTGACACGTGGATTCCGTTGTGGGAATTCATATACCAAATCAAGTTTTTTAAATTAACAACAGTCCAGCTCATGATATAATGAAGTTGAACTGTGGGTTGAACACATTTTAGAAGAGGATAGACAGTGAAAAGATGAGGACTTGTGTGGTGCAGTTGATATGTTAATATCAGGTAAATAATTTAAAGCTGGCATTTTGCATTCATGGGGTTCTTAGATGTAGATCATGGTGAGCAGGGAGAAGATCAGTCAAGTACTGTTATACATGCACCGTGCATTCTGAAAGGGTAATAATCAGCCAATAAATATACTTCACATCAACTTTTTTAAAGCATTACATTCACAAATCATTACTGAAAACATAGCTTCAGGTGCATTAAACAATTTAAAGACAATAAAATAAAGCAATACTTTGCCAACAGCATAAACAGAATAAATGTCAGTTTTGAATTACTGGCAAAGCATCAAGTCAGGACAGCATAAAAAAACAAGTTTACAAAAGTTTACTTTTCTTTGCAGAGGAAGATGTGAAGAACAAATTCAATTTCAGTGTCTGACATTACAGTTTACCAACATGTGCAAATGACTGTTGACCACCGATGCAAACAAAATAATTTAAGAACTCTGTCCTGCATAAAGATGCATTTCAATCAATTTCAGCCGTTTTCTTCATTTTCAAAAGGCAACTTCTGCAACCCATATACTGAAAATAACCCTGTTAAATGCAAAAGTATTTCACACACAACTCATTCCTTTTAACAGCATTGTACCACTTATCATAAGTTATTCCACTGAAGAGCCATGTGTTCAAGGGCACAGCGATTGAATGACCCACTGGGGATCTAAACAACCGTTGCCATCCACTGTTCTATTCCTTTACTGTATTGTGTTTCATCAACAGTGCTTTCCATTTCCTTTATTGTTCGGCCACAGTGGCGCTTTTCATCATCAGCTGTGACAGGTGTTTAGAGCCAAGAGATAAACATGTGCACAAAACTAAGTGTTTCTGAAACAGCTACAGCAGAGGCCGGATGAATGTAATGTTTCAAAGTGAGCTTTGTAGTTGAAATTAAGGTTATTTTTTGTGTGTGGGTGTGCGTGAGTGTAAATGCCTAAAGGGCGACATCGGCCTTTAATGAAATTTTTTATTGCTTTTTAATTTAGAACAAAAGATATCAAGAGGGTAGCACAAAGATATGCTGCACCAAATATGTTAATAATTTGAAATTTTAAAAGTGGAAAAAAAACGACTTAAAAACAGATCAAACAATTCTTCAAATGGAAGAAACTCATCATTGACGTCAATTGTGTCTCCAGGCGTCAGTGCTGATTTCACCTCTATTGTTAGAGCTGTTGCTATTCTCACATTGCGCTAACGAGCTCTCTTGTTTTTTTCTTTTTAGTTTTTTTTTTTTTTTTTCGGAAAAAAAAAAAAAAAAACAAAAAAAAAAAAAAACACACAGCGAAGCTCAGTTGCCCGTTAAGCTACCTTCCTCCTCCTCCGTGCTTAATCTGAAATCAAAACACACTCTTTGATCCTGCAGATCCCAAAGCGCAACGTTAATTTGAATCAACCAGGAATTATTGTCTACGTCTCAGCACACATTAAGGAGAAGAAGAAGAAGAAAAAGAAGACTGATAACTGGGTATTTTCACCTTAACCCGCATGAAGAAGTGTTAAACAGTTCATTACTGACTTCACCTCATTCTTTTCTTCCTATACTTTTGCCTGAGTCTCTGCTCTTCAAAACACGTTCCAAGGACAAACCACTCTCTGGAAGCCAATTTAAAATACGCACACTACAGATTCACACCTTATTCTTCACTGACTGTTGGCTGTTGTTTGTTTTCACTTAGTTATAAACTATTTAACTATAAAGTGTAACTAGGACAGCTGAGTAGCACAGCTACATAGCTGTATTTAATCTTTCATAAAGCTCAAATTAAACTTATGTGTCGTTCGAGCAAAAACAACAATTTCTCGTCCAACTGCTTCACTGTTCATTAATCTTAATGCAACGTGTGCGCAATGCTGTGAAAGAAAGATGTTTTTTAATTCTGCTCTCATACAACTAATCGATACATTCTGCAGAGTCGAATTCTAAATCGACAGTTTACGTTCAGCAATTTAGGAGAAAAATAACAAATGTTTACCATGCAAGTCCTTGCTGCTGATATATTTAATGCTGTTTATGTGTTGTTGTCTCCAGAGATTTTTACCATTAAGAACTCATTTAGTTTCTTTTAGTGCTATATGTGCTGGTGCCCAACAGAGGCGGCTGTATCACGATGTGTTACGATTATAACTCCACACCACACCTCAGTGCAGCAGATCTCAGTGAGACAGATTGCTGCAGAGCTCCGAAGTTCCTCCGCTCAACTGTTGCTGCAGTGGCTCCACACCACATCAGCTGATCTCCATAGCCTCTATTCTCTGTCGCCTCCTCACCCTATTCCAATGCACTGCTTCTGCCCCCCCCCCCGACACCTGTGTAAATTCCCTATTTATAATCCTGTGTCTTCATGCCATCTTCATCCGCTTCCACCCACTGCTCGCATCCAGGGCCTCATGTATAAAACACCGCAAGATAATCAAGCAGTAAAAGTGCACATGACGAATGGCCAGGTTTATAAAGAACAAAATGCCTTGAGATGTCTAGATGTCTGCAGGATCTCTGTGCACATTACAGAAAACAAAATCAGGGCTGTGAGACACGCATGAGAAAATGTGAGATGTTACGTGTTTATCCATCTTTGGCTGGGCGATGTGGACAAAAATCTTATGGTAAAAATGTTCATATTGGTCGATATCAATAATTGTCATGAAAAACATCAAGTCATTATATCTTTAAATTTGTGGTTTTTGGTCCTGAGTGAAAGTGAAAAGTAAAATTAAGTAAAACAACAAACCCATTGAAACATTTTTAGCTGACAATGTAAACAAAATAAAGCTAAAGATAAGAAAAACGTAT
>JAPQRN010000026.1:6887484-6900535 GCA_037367275.1 Coranthus polyacanthus
CACACACACACACACACACACACACACACTTACACACTTAAACACTCCGAGCTATGTCTGAATATCTCTTTCTGCTTTCTCTTACTTAAACTTTGGCATTCTGGTTCAAACCACCTATGAAGTTCAACTTCATTTACATAAGAATCAGAAAAGAGTCTTATTTTTTCCACGTAAAAAGAAAACTAATCTTTTGAAGCGTGTTTTTCATTAGAAAAGTAGTCTAATTTTAAGAAAATATAAACAAATTTGTCTTGAGTCGTTCCAGCTAGTAGTGAGCTAGATTTAAACAGTAACAAGCTAAAACAACGGTTTGCATAATATCCCCAATCAGAGGAACAATTTATGAATAAGTCTAGAACTTTGTTTTTGTTGCTTGTAATAAGCACAGCTTGCTTATGTTTTGGATTTTTTAAGGTCCATTATGATCTTTCAGTGGCTACACTTTTTTTCTAGTTTTTAAAAATCTAGGCAAGTAAAAAGCACTTACACCAGTGGACCATTTTTTATCTTTTTTTGCTTAATACAAGACAATTTAGCTTCTTTCCACAACGTAGCAGAGCCGTTCCTACATTACCTAGGAGGTTTTTTGCAAACATTAAAAAAAACACTGTGTGGACTATTCAATAACAAGGTGGAAAATTACATAATCTGGTCACGAGGTCAGAGCATTGTTAAGTGAAACTGTTTTGCTGTTCTTTCTTTGTGTTTTCGGCCTCATATTTCATAATTAATAGTAAAAAAAAAAAATCGGGAAAAACAGGACAGTCAGAAAACACAGAAAACACCCCCACGTACTTGTTCACTCATTTTAAAAATGTAATTTTTTTTGCAACACGTACGCACACACATTCACATTTCCCACCCACTGTAACCTCTCTAAATTACCACCCATGAGAATTAAAGGGTGAGTCACTCCTGGGTGGCTTCAATTAACTCCCTCTAGGCACCACTGTAGGTAGGAAACCAGCAGCTGTGTTATGTGTGTGTGTGTGTGTTATGTGTGTGTGTGTGTGCTCCTGTCATAGTAAGCAGCCCTAATTTAGCATGCGTGTGTGTGTTTTTGTGTTTGTTGGTCGAATGGCACAACTGTAGGTGGCAGGCAGAATCACACAGCATCACCATTTGAAAACAGCAGGATTGTATCTCCATGCTCAGATCTGTGCTAGGTTAGGGGCCCCTGGAATCATCTGTGGGGGGGGGGGGCTTGTAATATAAACTAACCTGCTGTGACAGTGAGGAGTGATTCAGCCACAAAATGCTGCGTTATACACCCAGGGGAGTTTGGGTGTTTGGGTGTGTGCGCGTGCAACAATACTGAATGTCTTACTCAGTGACTCTGGGGTGTTTTTCTCACTTTATTTTTAGCACGCTCTTTGACAATTGAAAACAATAGTGCGCGTATAGTTGCACAACCGAGACTGACCCACTGCAAGGTTGCGATACATAAACAAAAATAGACAGTACAGATGCAGTGATTTCATTTCACAGTGCATTACTCCATAGCTCCGCTTGATATGCACTCTTTGAACTTATCTTCACCACAGAGAGAAGGGGCAAGTGCTTTCCCAAAATGAGAGGAGCAAATTCAATTCCATCGCAGTCCAGCTGCTCAATTGATAATAAAACTGCAGAGTAACATGCAACTAATGAATGAGCGAGTGGGTGGGTGGGAGAATGACTTAATCTAGCCGCACTCTGAAGGAACAACAAAGCATCAAGTCCTTACATGAGCTCATGAAGCTAACTATAGCTGCTCAGATTTGACAGGCCATTGCTCAGGGTGCATGTCCAGTCACTATCCACTGAGAAGTGTTAACATTTCCCACAGTTTGGAGACCGCTTAGTATAAATGTGTCACAGAAGTCATTCAGGACAACAGTCGTGTGTAATTGCCTCCATTAGTTTTTTGCAATTTTCTAATATTCTAATGAAATGGACCACAACACACACAACACATTACATACACTGAATTAAAACGTTATTATTAATCTTATTATGTATTTAACCGAGTTCAGATTAAGTATGCCTAATTAACTGGTAATTGAGTGTAAATGGCTGGAAGTCGCTGGAAGTAATTACTATGTGATTTTAATTTAAAATCTATTCAGCTCACGGAAAACTAATGTCTACGTTCACATCGTCTTAAGCCTCGTTTATCATACATCTAATAAATAGAAACTTTCAAACGCTAAGAGAAAAGATATATCTATTCACCTCAAATACACAAACATATGAACATGCAAATTTGAATATTGTACCAGCTTAATACTCTCGAAATCAAAGAACACATACGTTTAGTCTGTTTAAAATGAGAGAGACATTGTTCAAATTGTCACAGCCTAATTAACAGCTATGTGTTAAGAGATAAGTTTCTTTTTGACAAAAATCTTAGAGAATTTAAACCCTCTTGGTAGAGATTTTCTGGAGAGATTAAAAGTTATTTTAAAAAGCCTTTCTACAACTGCTTTTCATTGTATGACGGGGAAATTCCCTGTAATTTAATGTAATCTGTGGCTATGTGCCGACTGCAAAACCTCATGAAAAAATACTGATCTTTCAAATGACACTCAGAAATTTCAATATAAAATCAACAAATAGGGAGTTTTTTATCTGAACAACACAACTTTAACCAAATATCAGAGGGTTTTTTTTTTTAGAATATGAATGAGAGAGAAAATGTTAATGAAAATAAAATGACGTGATAGTTAAACGCACAGTATTTTCTGATGCTAATATTGTCATTATATCATTAAATTCTAGTGAAATTTTGTTAAATATTAATGTCTGCTTAATATAAGGGATATGGGACACCACTGACAGACCAAAAGAAACGTACCTGAGTGAATTACGTATTTCCCGAAATTTGAACATCGCTGCAAATATTTGCTAAAAGTACAAAAGTCTAGAAAATAGGTCTGCTTTTAGATTGGGTTAGGTTTCTGTGTAGTACTGTATGCAGTGTATACACTATCCATCCTGTATGCAGTTTTATGTTCAAAGTCCTGCATGTCATCACTGGTAGCGTTCCCTCTTATCACGGAAGAACCAGATTTCCCTCGGCAAAGACTGGATGCTGTTCTGATCTGTGGTTCACACACCATTTCAATATCTCCTCAACTCAAGCTGCACACATTTGCATTTCTATATTTTATTAACAAGGTGGAGGAATGTGATAGAAATGATTAGTACTATTATTTTATAAGACAACCATGTAGGGGGAAAAAAAAAGAATATATAAAAATCTGGAAACAATGAAGAGACCGCTTCACATTTCCAGACCTGAACCCCATTGAAAAGCTCTGGAATGCGATCAAGAGGAAGATGGATGGTCACGAGCCAAACTAAACAGAGCAGCTTGCATTTTTACATCAGTGGTGGCATAAAACACCCAACAGTACCGTGAAAGACTAGTGGAGAGCATGCTAAGACATCTGAGTGCTGTGACTGACAGTTAAAAAATGACTACTATGATTTGCAAATAAACGCTCTAAATGACAATATTTTTATTCTCGATTTGAGAGAAATGCTGTCAGTAAAAATGTAACTTTGTCCAGGAACATGTTTCAGTTATGTTATTTGTCTATTATTTATTATTTCACAGAATATATATAATTATTTATTACCTATTACTATTATTATTTGTCTATTTGTCTGTGCGCAGGTTTTGATATCCTCGCATCACTCTGTATCATTTCAAGACTGCTAATATTGCAAGTTGGAATAGTTTATGTGACAGTTTCCTTCGGGAGGGGAAGAGAAACGGGGGAGGAAGGCCCGAGAGTACTAGAGGCGAAGAGAGGGAGAGGGGGGAGGTAATAGAAATTGGGCCAAAGGGTGAGAAGCTGAGAGGGCAAAAACGACCAGACACAACGATGAGAGAGAGAGAGAGAGAGAGAATCACATGACTGAACAGAGAAGAAAGACAGAGATGGAAGGTTGAGGAAGAGATGCAGGGAGAGATTAAGGACTAGTAGCAACAACAAGGAAGAAGGGGGAGAGAAAACAGTGTGTGTGGGGGGGGGCAGATAAAACAGACAAGATTAGAGGAGGAGAGAAAGAAAGAAAGGGGATATGCTTCGCGGGAGATAGCGGGCGTAGGGAACAAGTACTCAACAATAGCGCTCTTAAGCATTCTGGAGGGGGGCGAAAGTAGGAGACGCAGAGCGGGTGGGAGGGGAGACGGGAGAGTGATGGAGAATCTGCTTGGCTTGTTGGGGGGGGGGAGACAAATGAAGTCAAGGAATGGAAGTGGACAGACTTTAATGAGATGAAAGCGAGAAAATGGATTGGCTAGCAAGCAGAAAACGCAAAGGGCAACTGAGATGAGACAGCATGTGTGGGTACAGTATGTTCGTGTAGCTTAAAGTCCAGTTTGAGGACACATTTTATGAGTCTTTATAATCCCTGCACATCGTTTTAAAACTGTACAAGTAATAGTATTTCCTTGTAATCGTCACACCTAAAACATACAATTCAGAGCATTTTTTTTAGAACAGATTACCTGCCATCTTGAATCTACTTTCAATTAAACATCTTTCTAACGTAGCTGAGGCAGTGGAGGTTTTGCTGAGCTTCCTCAGCAACACCCTGCTCCACATTCCCACAGTCACACTTTCACACCTGAGAGCTGCTCAGTGTGACCACAGACAACTGTTGCAGCTCCACTGGAGCAGCTGAGGAGCGGACAGACATATTATGATGTGATTTTTTTTTCACTTTAACTTGAATATTTAGGGTAAAGGCACTAAAGGCATCAGCTGAATGCATTTATTTTACAATAATAATTTTCAAACCAATATCCTGTCAGTCCACCCTCTTACATCAGCAACTAAAGAGTAGCATTACTTTTTATTGCAACAAGATCCGTTTTTGCAACTTTTCATCTGTATTTAACCCTTTAAGATTCTACATATGTTTACGCCAGTCTCCTTTTACAGCCAGATATGACGTGATGCCTTGTATGATTGTTTTCATTTTCAAGCATGCGACCAATGAAATGCATCGTGACTTACTGAAACACACGTGGAGAAGGTGACATGCAAGCTCCCCTCGATCAGGCCATCATCCATTGTCTGAAGTGTAGATTTAAAAACTGTTTTGTAGGCTAACAATGAAACAACAAAACACATTTCCCATAAAGCATTTGCCTATGGGCTTAATGTGTTAACAAACGATGAGGACAGCATGGGAAGACAAATCTCACAGAATAACATGTTTTATGTGAATACAGTGGTGTGTTTGATTTGCATTATTTTCTATCATTTATTCACTCCACAGTAGGTCATATCAGTGTAGGGACAAACAAACTTTATAGTCATTCATGTTTAAGTATTCATATTATTTTGTCCCCAACACAAACGTACAAATAAGAACTTTCAACCAGGGCCATAAGATTAAGTTCCTATTGCAGTTCTGCTGTGTTTAATTGCATTTTATTGTGCAGGTGTTTTTATGCTTACTGCTCTTATGACCACCGGCAATCATTTCACAGCGGGCTAATAAAAACACAATTGCTATGCTGTATATTAAACGGCTGTGTGAAGGTTTCAACAGTGAGATTAACAGTGAGGAAATAATCATGGGTCTCTTGATAGCCGCTCTCAGGTCACAGCTGATTTGTTTACTATGTTGCTATAATTTCCTTGTGAACACTGACAGGAAGTCTCTGGTTTTCAGTCTTTGTTCACGTGAGCCACACTGGAAAGCTTATGGAACAAATTAAGACCAGTGGGGTAAGATAGAAAACACAGACCAACGCCTCGTTTCTACGTGCTCCTAAAGGGTTAAATCTGCATGTTTGAAGGACTTTTCTAGCCTGCGTTCCAGTTTGGAGGAAGTATCACAACTTGTTCAAAGGCATCAAACAATAAAAGATGGCAAGAGGGGAAGTTGTTTTACTTTTTATAAATGATTGACGCTCCCAGTTGGCAAACATTCAGAGATGCATCCTTTTCATCTTCCATTTCACTTTTTAGAATCAAATTCTGAGCGTTTTCTGTTTGGGTTTGTTTTTATAGACATGAACAATCTGTTTCCAAATTTTTTAAGGCTGTACAGATTTTCACATGAACATTTGTTTCTTTTTTCTAATATTTATCATCATTCTCAGTCTTTGTCGCTACAGCTCTCTACAAGCTGGTGTTTTTTTGAAGAGCCTGAATGATAAAATGTGTCTTTTTCCCACTCCCTCCAGGACTCTGACGGAGTTGCTAAAGCAGCCGGGGGAGGCGGGAGCGGTGGATGGAGCCGGCGTTCATCATCCTATAGGGACCAACGGCATCTCCGCCAGGGCGTTACGCTCCAACAATGGTCAGTCGTGATCACGTGTATCTGTATGTGTGTGCATGCAAGCATAAGCAACATACTCAGACATGCATATATGTTTAAATTTCTGCCCCAGAACTTTTTTATTCACATCCTCTTACACTGACACACTTAGACACAGGTTTCACCGACTATTACTGTTGTGCACGCGCACACACGCGCGCACACACACACATACGTGTCATCCATGGTCAGGGAGGCGCAGGGACAGACAGGTCATATTTAATTAAGATGTAATTAGCCGTGTTCCAGCTCCAAACCCACAGAGGGAACACTGTGACCCATCTGTCTCCCTCTTTCTCTAGACACTTTGACCACACACACAGATGCACATAGATACACACTCACATACATGCTTAATATAACCCTGAGCTACTTCAGTGGATTGAGGCTCCAGCAGTTCCTAAAGGCTCATTTTGTCACTAGACTGATGGTATGTTTTAAAGGACAAAAAGAAAGGCGAAAACGGTTAGTTTCGGTTCCACGTTACAACTAACACACTACTGCATATTGTCGTCGTCTACTTGACATTGATTGGATTGATTGGCATGTGTCTAATGTTGGTGTCATTTCAGCGGGTAAACTTTTCACTGCTTTTTTTTTGATGGCATGTCACACCTTTATGTACTGCCGACACAGTTTTGTTATCTTCAGGTGACATTGCTCTCCTGTCCTCTCATATCCTTCCTCTTATCCTCTCAGAAAATACATTAAAAGTTTCTGCATTTTTATGGGTTTTTTTTCCAAGTTTTTCATCTGACCATATTTCTATTAAAAACTTTGCCTCCTCCTCTCCCCATGTGCTAATGCAACCCATTTTTACCTTCTGCACCGAAGACTTGTGTCCGTCTGTATGTGTGTGTGATTTTAGATTTAGAATGAACAAAATGCCATTTGCAAGGTTAAGCAGCTTGGTCCGCACCATGGTTCCAGGGGAGATTTCACACCTGCAATTTTGGTTTGGATCATCAAAGTCTGAAAGTCCAAACCAAACAAGTTAAGTGTGAAAGTGTGCCCTAAATGTCTTAATTAACATAGGTTCTAGTTACTCAGCAGAAGCAGTCATAAAGCCACATGATATCAACAACCAACTCTCTAAGGGAAGCTACTTGATCAAACATAAAAGCGTAGATACAGACAAAGCTGCCAGATGTTTCATATATGCTCTGGTTCATACATAAATTATTGCAGCGTTGAGTTTCCTCATTTCACACTGTAACAAAGGCACACTCATGTATACAGTAGTTGCTACTCATTCTCCAGCTTCTCCCTTTACTTTCATCTTCTCACCATTACAATAAACAAGTTTTTGGCCTCTTTTTCACCCTGTATTGTGATGATTAGCGCTCAACTTTCCTCTAACTTGTTCTCCCCCGTTTCTTTTATTCCTCTTTCCCTTGCTATTCAAACTGCCCTTGTTCCCCTCCTACTATCTATGTTTTTTTTATAGATTTAGACTTGAGTTGATATTCCTGTCTTGGACTCCTTCATCTAATTACATCGGAAAATCAAAGCTAGCTAAATAACATGAAGTTGCATTGCTGTGGTTGAGAATGATCCCTTATCCATCAACATTCAACTCTCAGTGCAACTGCAATTTATGTTTATCACCTGTAACTTATTGATTTCCTTCCATTTTCTCTATTATTCCTTGTCTTTTTCGCCTAACCCTGTGAGAATATGGCAATCAGGTCTGTCTGTATGTCTGTCCGTGCCTGTAACTCAAAATCTACAGCACCTTTCAACTTGAAAATTTTACACAAGGTAGGTCCCATCATGGTCCTTCTCAATGATGGTCCCGATCCAGAACTGGACCCTAGAATTTTTTTTTCTTAACCATTGAGAGACAAGGCACTTTTTCTTGGAAATGAAGGCAGCAGAAAGGAAAAACTTATCACACACATGCTGCATAACAATATCTATCAACATGAACTTTTTCTTGAGGATCCAGAAGATGATCCACAACTGAAAGCATATTTTCATTTCATTTCTAAGTCCGCCATATTTGATGGGTGTTGCTGGCCTCAGTTTTGAATATAGTAACGATTGTACTGACACTGGAATCACATCCACTCCACCCCAAAGAACTTAGAAATAACTGATGATAGAACAATAAATCCACATCCTGGAAGTATGTTTTTTTCAGTTTCAAGGAATGGTTTTATAACATACATATGTTTCTTTTAGTGTATTCACAATATTTTGAAATTATTCAGTGCGGTGGATATTTTTCCGGTCTTCTCTCAGTTAAAAATCTAAAATGTCACATGATTTTAGACCATTATTATTGCCATATCACTGCACAACAATTTAGAAAAGCAAGAGCAGATAATAAATGAATA
Organism: Coranthus polyacanthus; assembly: GCA_037367275.1. Lineage (NCBI taxonomy): Eukaryota > Metazoa > Chordata > Actinopteri > Kurtiformes > Apogonidae > Coranthus > Coranthus polyacanthus. The sequence goes on from JAPQRN010000026.1 coordinate 6,896,151, forward strand.
TCACCCAAAAGGCTTAAAACCAAAGCAATCTAAAGGAGTCCACTGGGACCAGCTACAAGCATTAGATTTGGGAAGTGTAATTTTAGTCTTTGTTTTGATGCTCTCCACATTCAGTTTATATTAATTTGGTTTAGGTGGTGCACAAAATGGCTTGGGTGCTGTGCCTAAGCCTTAAAACAGCAGGGAAACCCCTGGGTGTAAAGAAATGCAGAAGGCAGAGGGGAAAGAATCATGGAGATGTAAAGATAATTAAAAAAAGCAGGAAATGACAAATAAAGGTGTGAAAAGAGAGATGAAAAGACAGACATATGGAGGAGAGAGTGTATACAGGATGAGATTGCTGTGGTGTGAATGGGGGTACGGGGTGATGACAGAGGGCGATGGGAGGAAGCCATCCTGCTCCTGCTGTGTCAGCCCGTCCACACATAATCACCTCTTAATTAAACACATTTAATCCTCCAGGCCACTTAGACTGGAAAAGAGAGCAAGAGGCTGAGAGGAAAAAGACAGATGAGCAGGGGAAAGATGGGTCAGAAGGGAAAAATAAATGTAATAATTCTTAGCTTAAAGGTAACAGTAAAGGAGAAGGTTGATGGTTGCTCAAAACTCCTCATTATTTGAATATGGGACTACACCCACAGGACAATCAGCAGAAAGAAATATGCTTTATCACTTTGTCATTATTATTAGAATGGGAGAAAAAGATTAACTCACTTTTTTGGCTGTCAGTCATGATTTGAAATGCCAGACTTGTGGTGATAATGATGAGAAATTTATTTCCTTACAATAGAAAATTGAATTTCCAAAGAAAAGGCACCATTAATTTCATCTGAAAATTGATGCCTTGTCATTTTTTAACAGTTTAAATTGTTACACACATTACACAGAGTACAACATTAACTAAATGTCAACTTCTTATCTGTCATTTTTTAGGGTTTTTTAGGGTCTGTCTGTACTGTGGATTTGAAATACGAAATGTAAAAATGCAGTATTATGTAATCATTTCCATTTACTCGAAATTTTTCCAATACACAACCATGCTTTTCACCTTTTCTTAATTATCCATCCTAATTTGCTGACTTGCCTCAGTGCAATTAAAATGCACAGAATGCAAGAATTTGACAACGAAATATAATCACTTTATTGCCTTTTCGGCAAATTCTCTCAACTCATTTCTACAGAAAGTCTGTGGGCAATTCTCATTAGGATTTAAAAAATGCCAACATATTTCACATTCAGTGCAAAGGGACAATACAGCAATTGTAGCTTGCAGTGGGTTATAGCAGCACAAGTTAGAGTTCAGTGAGAAGCAAATGAACAAGTGCTAAGCTTTTTTCCTAATGAAGGCAGCGGCCTCTCTCTGGGGAAAGGATCCTTATCTGTTTCTCCTGCTCTCCTGTACCTCCCTTCCGAGGCAAATGTATAATTTTAGTACTCTGAATGAACTAAAGTAGAAAAAAACAAAGACGTTAAGTGTGAGGCCGGTATATTTGACACAAAGAGAGGAAAGAGGGAGAGAAAGGGAAAGAGAGAAACATGTCATGCAACAATGAGCGAATCAGTGAAACAGGAAGACAGAAGGTTTAGTGGGGATACAAAAGACAGATGATATTACTGAAAGAAAAGGGCATCAAAACAAGAGGACGAGGGGTCGATAGAGACAAGGGGAGAGTTATTGAGAAAGTCAGAGAACAAGGTAATAGGGGGTGGAGACAGAAGGGAGGAGATGAGAATTATATGAGGTTAAAAGAGACACACCTTAACGGTGACACTGCTGAGATGCAGAGAGGGAGGGGCGGAAAGGAGGAGACAAAGTCAAGGTAAGGATATAAAATGAGGGAGTTTCAAGGGAGCTGATATTGAGCGATGGGTGTTGATCTGTCAGAGAGACAGAGGAAACAGGAATATCGCAGAAACTTTTTGGCATCAGTTTTCGTGGAGAGAGCACAATGAGAAAAGAAATCAAATGAGATAAAAGGCATGAGAAAGGAAAATAGGTGAGAAGGTTCAAGTGTAAAGGAGAAACAGAAAGAAGAGAAAGGGAGGAGGCAGCAGGGATGAACGGAGACAGGGATGGAGAGAATAGATGGAGGAGACAACATGCTGCTAGCTGCAAGGAGGACAGCTGGTCAGCTGCTGCTCTGCTCTGTTCTGGTGTGGAGAGCTGCCCTCAGGACAGTCACCCTGCTCTACACACACTCACACAGAAAAGATGTACACGCCCCCCACACACACATTACAGATGGTTGCATGCATACATACAAACAAATTACACAAAATCTTACATCATCCTGATACAACATGGACCAGGATAAACTCCGTAATACACCTTTTTGCACAAAAAGGAAGAAGAAAAAAGTAAATAACTTATGGATGAGATTAAAGCAATGATCTGAACAAATAACAGAAGAACCAGCAGATAACACCAACCCAGTCGGCAGAATAAAATTGTGCATTTCTACAAACCATGGATGAATATAATGCAGAGTTGTGGAAGTTTTTCATTTCAAAGATACATTGCAATGCGGACATCATAATCAAATCAAATCGTGAGGCCAGTGAAAATTCCCACCTCTACTTGTAATGCACTGCAGAAGAATTTCTGTTTTGTTTTTGCAGTGTTTACGTACTGAGGTGGGTCACACAGATGCTTGTATTGGAAACATGAAGCTGCTTATATTATACACTGTTATAGTCTTTTTTTTTAAGTACTTTCTAAATCGAAGGAAGGTCAAATTTATGCGATAATATAGAAAATTGAGAATACTGTATTTGGAGATGCATCAGGACTGTGCATTTGCATTTGTTCACAGATATCGAACTGATTAACACCACCACTAAAATACATTTCATATAAACATTTCTAGGTACATATATGTTAGTGTTTTAACTACTATGAGATTTTTGATTTTTAACGGTGTCTCTCAGAATATTTAACAATATTTATGGTTATCTTAGTCGCTGACTAAAGATTAGGGTTAAGCAAAGATCCTTGGGCTTGGCTTAAAACAGTAAAAAGTCCTCAAAGTTGTAATAAAAATATAACAAAAATCTAACCACAGTCTTTTGTCACTGCAAATATCTCTTGCTGGTGGCAAAGTCCTACATTTTGCACATCCACCATCCACTTCAAAACCTCCTGCCGACTGAAGAAATACAAAAAAGTAGCAGATCCTTTAGTGACAAATTCTGTAGAGATTATACTGTATATATCAATTGTTTGCAGAAATGTGCAATAGCAACATTTTCACTCCTGGCAACTGAGAAGACAGGGCAGAGAGATCTCCACAGACTGGAGATCAGAAGTTGCATGTAAGTGACAGGTTATATAAAACAGAGAATGGGATATGAAGTGGGTTTCAGGCAATGGGATGTAAATAAGGTGTGATGGGGCGGGGGAGTGAGAGAAGCAGATGGCAAAAAAGAGCAGGAAGGGGAAGAGAGGGAAAGCTGGGAATGCCATGATGCTCACAGATCACTTATAGCTGATGTCAGCCGTGCAAACTTTGCCTCTGACTGCTGACTACAGCACAGAGATTCTTCCTGCATTCCCCCTAAACTACAGGCAGCTGATTTCAGCACCATGGACAGCACCACACAAAACAGCACACACTTGAAGTTTTTCCTTAACTGGATTTGTAAGGATTTCCCTGTATTACATAATTCATCTGGCAAACCTCAAACCAAGTTGTTCACACATTTTCTAGACTAAAACTGTTACATTTGACTAATTTTATGGAAAAAATATCGTAAAAGAATGAATATTTAGTCACCAAATCTTATTCTGGAATTGTTTGCAACAGCATTTAGGTCTTTAATAAAATGACATCTGTGCAGTGGTTGTAACTGCAACACTTTGAAACATATTTCTGAATTATGAAGCCTTGGACTATCTGTTTAATGCACATGCACACATGTGATGCTTTACTCAGCAGTTCTCACAGGTAACCTTCAAACAAAGACGCCCCTCTGTTACAGAAGGATAAGACTTGGGCTATATCTGAGCTGGGCGGACTCCATTCTCCACTGGGGGTCTCTTCTGAGATAGGAAAGGATTTGCATTTGTGGGGCATAATTTGCATGTTGTTGGCCTGCTAGAGCAGGAAAAGAGGCAGAGAGAGACAAATAAACACATCAGAGTGAGAGGGGGAGGAAGGGAGGTTGAGAAGAAGAAGGAGAAGAGAGGATGGGAGAGAAAGAGAGAAGCAATGTGTGTTTGATGCAGTGGGAGGGGGAGGGGGAGAGTGAGAGCGTAAAGGAGGGAGATAGGATCAGTGTGACATTGAAATCAAAACAAGGAAATGAGTACCATGGGAGCCAGTAGGACGGGTGTTAAGTGAAAAGACGTACTATAGGCGGGGGTGTGTGTGTGTGTGTGTGTGTGT
>JAPQRN010000026.1:6900635-6910727 GCA_037367275.1 Coranthus polyacanthus
CCATGGGAGCCAGTAGGACGGGTGTTAAGTGAAAAGACGTACTATAGGCGGGGGTGTGTGTGTGTGTGTGTGTGTGTTAGCATTAGTGTGAGAGAATGAGTGTTTGTTTACATCTGTGCGTCCTTCATTCCTGTGGATCGTCACTACAGTGCCACATGGGGCCGGTGCCAATTATATCCGCACTGAGCTCGTCAGCAACACGCCACCAGAGGCTCAGAGAGAGAGAGCGAGAGAGAGAGGGGAAGGGAGAGACGCTGAGCAAATACTGTATGTATTAAGTACATGTGAACATATGTGTGTGTATGAACGCACATATGTGTATGTTCACAAAGCATGAAAACATGCAGTCATGCATGAAGGTACGTACCATCAGGTGGCCAACTTGTCTGTGAATCCAGCTGCATTACTACCATTATGTCTGAATGACTGACAGGACCAGTCTGTTCATTTATAGGAGTTTTTATCATAATTAGGGTCTAGTGGGATCTGCATGTAAAGCAGAAATGATCGATTGTGACCTTACTTGCAACAGCTACTGAGGCCTTTAAGTGACCCTTTACCGCTGATCTCATACAGCTGAATTTAATGTAATGTAGCAGAGTAACTTTTTATGTGATCACAGCAATGAGTTTAACCAGACATGGCAGCTGCAATACATCAACACAGACGCTACTGCATTGTGATGCGTGGAATGCCTTAATGTAAGTGTAAACAAGGAGAAACTACGATGGCAGAGTGCCAGAGCTTACATACAGTAGAAGACCTTTAGTTCAGTTACTATAGCTGCTCATTTACAGTTCTCTATGCTTCTTTTAATGAATGAGCACTGTACCTGTCAAATAAATCAACTACAATGGCACTCAGAGCACACACCTCCGCCAAGACCAATAATCCACTCTTCTTCCCGTTCCACAATATTAGTAACAAAAAGACAAACCACAAATTATGACCTGTTTTCCTCCTTGTTGTCAGTTGGTGGACTCCAAGTCAGACTTATGGGTCTACTCCATAATTTACGGGGCTTGCCGTTGACCATGTCCTACCCTTCCACCAAGTCTCATGAAAATCAGCGCAGTAGAGGAAGAGATGGAGATAGCAAAATGAAATGAAATGAAGATACTGTACACTAACAGACAGATAAAACAACAGATGGATAAAAATTGATAGTCATTCTTTGAGTGTGTCGGAACAAAACAATCACATTATTAAGGCTCCCGTGAAAAGAAGTAATTTTTTATCAAACTTTTGTTAGGAACACCAGTTTTTCAGTCACACAAGCAAGATATTGTTTGCACTGGGTTTGTTTAAGTACCTTAAGTAGAATACCCATTTATATCCCCCTCCCCTCTGACCTGTGACTGGCCAAACTCACTGGCTAGATTTTCTAAAGCCTGAAACCAGAGCTGAGAGGAGGCGCAGAAATCTAGTTTTCTCTCAGACCACTTGAAAGGTTATTATGGAACTGTTGCCCAATGACGCCAAAAATATTGCCTGCTCTTCTCCATTAAATCCATGCTTTAACCATTAACATGCAATTTTGCATGCTTTGGGCTTTTTCCCTGTTTAAATCGTTTTAAGTTCCTCCTCTGGGTCTTTGTTTCCTTCTCTCAACCTTCATGTCAGCCAAGAAATAATCTTTCATTGTCTGACTGGGAATGTAAGAAATATGAGTCTGCATTTTCCTTCCCTACATCAACTCTTTTAACTTTTATGTCTGTTTTTTTTTTCCTCCTCCCTCAGGCAACATCTTCTCTATCTCCCCCTCCACACAAAGTATACTGACACAGCCAAAATTCAAAAACCGTACTATTCATTTCAATAATTTTCTCTCCATATTTTCTGAAAGCACAGCGGGAGACTTAAAATCTTTTCATCCTGCATAATGAAGCACATTTTCATTTCTCATATTTGTCTGAGCTACAGATATTTTTTTTTGTATTATATATTATTCATTATTTTGTATGATTTATTCTGATGATTTGGCAGGAACATCGAACTTTACACTTCAGTTCATATAACTAATCCATCTTATATGGCTGAGAAGACTTTTTTCCTATCTCAAATGTGGTGTTATATTATAAGATGTAGTATTTCTAATTTTTGAACTCATAAGGTGGGAAGCATGACATTGTGAAGCCTTCACACAACCAGATAAACAGAAGGATTAAACAGGATTGGTAGGGTGTGTGAATCAGGTGTAAATCAGGCTGATAATCCCATAGTGCATCACAAGCTTTACTCTCCGACTACTTCTTTTTCCATCTCAGTCTTCTCCTCTTCAGTTCCCTCTCATTAGCCGCTATCTTCTCTCATCCTCTGCCCTCTTTCTGCTCACAGCTCTGCTTCCCTCGAGGTGTCTCTCTCCATCTCCTTTTCTGCTTTTTCTGTCATCTTTCTGTCCCCTCCCCCTCTTGCCGCTTTCTTTCGCTCTCTAAATCATACCCCGAGTGTCTGCACACTGAGCCGTCTGATCCCTCATTTTGTGACTGAAGTGTGAAGTCGCCCAGAAATGATCACAGAGCTACAATAAATAGACCTGATGTTCCTTTTGGTGTTTTTAGAAGTTGCACTCAAAGTTAACTTCTCTAGTAACAGGGACAAAACCTGGAGGCAGTGTGACAGCAATACAACAGAAAAACAAAGACTAAAAGACTACAGATAATTATACCTCATATCACATAAGAATCCAAAGACAAGTAACTTAATTGTAATTAAATCTAAAACTACCAAACTGCACTTGTAAACAAAATAAAACATTTAAATGCAAAAGAGTCAATGAGTACACTCTAAGAGCATGGATGCACATATTGCTGCTCTATTCTTCCTAGTTCTGTGAAGTTCTGTCTCCACTCCTGAAAGTCGACCAACTCACAGAGGAAAGATATCCGGAATAGGCTTATTAATAATCCAGGGCAGCACCAGATTATAGCTTTAGTGAGCAGCCAAAACAATGAAGACTGACAAACAGGGAGATGCAGTCAGACAGACACAAACAAAAGGCTGGAGGTCAATGATTTGATTGGAAATGTTGGTATATTTCAAACCGTCAGGTCAACATATACACACCTAAATATGGTGAAACAAGTAACAAGCGTATAAGATTACAAGAGTGGGATAAAATATTAACATGGCGATGTATCATTGGACAATATGCAAGATACAGTATATCGCAGTATATAACACATTATAAAGTAATATGTTACTGTAACTTCACTACCTCTTGCGGTAACTAGTAATGTACTATAACTAATTAGTTATCAGTAAATAACACAATTAGAATGACCTGGTTATGATCTAATATCATCTGTCTTTACAGTGGCGTACGAGTGAATCCAGAATCAGATTCAGATCAGTTAGCATTAGACTAAACGCACAATAGCTGACAGTTAAAACAAACCATAAACCACTTTTTTTGCAGTCTGATTGTTAGGTGAGTTGTAGGAGACATGCACCCGGTGTCAAGGGTTGAGATAATTAGCAACATGCCACTGACAAACAGAGATGGTGGGCGATCATGCAGAAAGATGTTTTCCAGCTACCTGTACCACTCACAACTTTTCATCATAGTGTTAATGGGTAACAGATAAAATCTGTCTTGTCTCACACTGTGCCACAGCAACACTAAAATATTATAGCTACACTATGTTTGCATTAAAGGTTCAATGTGTAATATTTGGGGGAATTAAGGAGGACCTAATTGCACTGGTAACTGGAATATAATATTCATAATTATGTTTTCATTGGTGTATAATGGCATGAAACTCAGAGTTGTTGTTTTAACTTAGAATGATATGTTTATATTTACAGAGGGAGACCATGTTGCATTGCCATATTTCTACAGTGGCTCTTCTTCTTTTCTTCATTTTATAGCGGGTGACATCCAAAGTTAAGGTGCATTATCATCACCTACTATGTTGGAGTGTGGACTAGAGTTATTATTCCCTTAGCTAAAAAAAAGCCCAGAACGGACAAAACACACAATGGCTGTAAGGAGTGACTTCCATTTCATTTCTGGCGGCCACAGTGGGTGAGAGATGAGTTGGTTGCAATTGAACCATTAACACGAGAACTGAGGAAGACATCTAACGCAAAAGTTACTTTTCCTAGTAATTTATTACTTCTATATGCAGTTATTGGTAAAGTTATTCAATTACTTTTGAGAGCAGTAGCTGGTAACTAACTAATAGAGTGGCTGAATTGCGATACCATCGTGATTGTGAGTTATTCTGTGATTCTCACCACTGTAGTGGTGGTAGTGATGGCACATTCCAAACCATTTTAACAGTAACTTTAATATAGATAATGCAACTCATTTTTGATTCACTTGTGTTACGTGTTGTTGAATAGATCAACATTTTAGAACTAGAGTCAGAGTTTCACGAAAAGATTGGCAACAGCCTAATTTTTGTAAAATATAAAGCTACAGCTCGCAGCCAGGCTTCTCCTAGCATAAAGAGTAATAAACAGTTAGCCTGGCTCTAGATTTAGTTGGCTTGTCTAGGATCACCTTATGTGTATTTCTGTGGTCTTTTGACAGTTGTATCTGTACCGACCATGAGCAGTGAAAGATGCTTGTGTGTGCCACAGGCTGGCACACACACACAAGCATCTTTGTGCATGTGAACTGATCCAGTGCGGGGGATTTTCTCTCTCAGTCATTTCAAGGACACTGGACCCCACACTGCAGCCCTCTGCGCCAAGCAGTCATGACAGCCGCCCCCGCAAACACACATACACACACACACACACACACACACACACAGCATCGTCAGCCATCATGAATATTGTGGACAGACAATTCATGAATTGCAGCTCAACAGTGACAAATGACACCAAACATTGGCATTGGCATTGTGTGGTGTCTTAATATGTGGGAGTAGTATATTGTGCACTTGCATTTGTGTATTTTTTTTTTTACACGTGTGTATTGAAGACAAGCATGAGAGACATGAAGACAAGCTGAGGGAGGCTTTGTTTTGTCTGCCGTGTACAGGCTGAGGGTCAACCATTATGGGTTGACGCATGTTTATTCATTTGACCTTAAAAATATTTGGATGTTGTTGGATGTGTTTTTTTTTTTTAAAGATATAAGATTTTGATGTTTTCTAATAATTATTAAGTATGTATGTAGGAGAGGCAGCCTTTTTATTTTGGGGTTATAGCGATCTTTAAGTATTTTTCTTCAAAGGTGCTCAGCAGTAGTGCTATGTACAAGCCGACGGTGGCTTTTTTTATATTCCAGGAGCACTGAGTGGCGAGGCAGTTCAAAGGCAGGTTGTGGATTTCCATGGATGGGAAGAAGCGTAAGAATGTGTGTGTATAAGTGAGTGTTTGTGTGTGTGTCTGTTGGATACTGATATGAGCCGCTGCTGAGCCCCAAAGTGAGGTGCAGTGCGTGGCTATACATTAAATGGCCAGGATTAGCCTCAACTGCTGCAGGCACACTGATAGTATTACTGTTATGGAGCGACTGGGAGGGATCGAGCTCCATTTTGGCTCTGTTATTCTGTCATAATGAGGCATAACCCCTCTTATAGAGGACTCAGTGGTTTAATGCATCAGGCCAAGTGCTTGTGCTGACTAACAGGAAGGCAGATGACAGGGATGGAGGTATTTGTTTGAGAGATGCAGAGAGATGAAGAGGTGGAACTATACCAGCAAATAATTCCACCTACACAATGCAAACATTTTATGATGAGTAGAATATAATTTCTACACTTTCATGATGGGATGGTGATGCAGCTAAATATGACAGCAATGCTTTCAGGGATTTATCAGACTCGGTAATTTTCTCTGCTCCACAACACGCTAAGAATGTTCACATATTCTGTCATGTGCACTGAGTGGTAGTCCATAATCAAAGCAACAGTTTTGTACAGCACAGTTTTATAAACCCAGATTACAGGACAGGATTTTCTTTGCCAAGGAGCACGATGAAAATGTATCAAATAATGTGTTTTTTCTTAATAACTAGCAAAGATTACATTTATTTGAATACAAAAAGGACACTAGTTTTTTATTCATTACTTAATAATTAAGTCATGAAGACCTCGAAGACAAAGTTCTTCTTCTTCTCGAGTCCTTGCCATTGCTGTTTCTACAAACCACAGATACGTTTCATGTCATTGTTTGTGAACCAAAAAAGCATTGTTTGTCAACATTTCTAGATACATATATATCCACGCTAGTGTTTTACCTACTCCATTACTTTGTTGCCTTTCCTCAGTAGGCAGAAGGTGGTTGTGTTCCAGGACTTCTAACCAAGCGCTGTCAGTGCTGTCAGTACATTATAATTAATATATATATATATATATATATATATATCATAGTGCTTTGTCAGTTGAGATACAAACAATATCAGATGTCCGTACCACCGCCTCAGCTCGAACAGCTGGACAAATTTGGTGTAAAGCTGTGTTCCAACTGGCTCTCCTTAATGTCACTCATGACAGATCATTTTCCTGGTTGCAGCTGTTAAACATAGGCTACAGTTTGTCATCTGTTGCTGCTCTCGACTGTCGTGAACAAATTTTATACACCCATATCACAAGAAATGTGGTGTGAATGTCTGTTGTGTTACTGGGTGTTTTTTCTGGGGCATTTGTGCAGGCTGCCTGGCCTGTGTTTTGCAATACTTTTTTATTTCATATTTTATATAGTTTTTTTTTTGCATATATGCTTCTGAATATCTTTTACAGTTTGCACACATCTTGTTTTAGTCACAAATGCTCATACTGTAGAGTCCTGTTTAAGTGATATAAACAGGATGGTGAGATGATGAGAACATGATGTCAGATAAAAGGGAAGTGTTTTCTGGTAAACCTCATATCGCCATGAAAGAACTGAAAGTAACAAAACACGCCTTGTGTTCTTTTGCATGTCGTCAGTGGGAGTAATTAAGTGACAATATACATCATTCGGCAGAGTCCTGCTACAGGAAGATTAAAGGTACCGGGCTTGCAGGGCATGACATAAACACAGCTTCAGAACTGAAACCAATAAGAAGTAACAGAGGATGACGTTCATTTTTTAATGATGTCTCCTTGTGTCTGTGAAGCCTGCTCACACCGTGAGCATAGTTATCACTAAAGAAACAGTGGCTGAGCAAGGCTCTGCATGGCAGCTGTATGTGTGTCTCCAAGCGAAGTCAAATGATGCTGTAACATATCTGATTGAAATCAGTCTCACAATGGAAATCCTGAGCTCTTGGAAAGCAGCGAGGGAGTTTTTGGCATGCATGCACACACTCACACAAAAAGGAACAAGGAACCACATTGAGGGGCACACACCTGAAGTGTATGAAAATACATAAACTGAGCACTGCACATACAAATAAGCACACACATACATGGCACATCTCTGCAGACACACATCTCTCTCTGCTATGTGTCCAGCACACCCACAATGCCACATCACATCACATCATTTCAGAGAGCGTGTTTAACCTAATCACACTCAACCATGCATGATCCTCAGAGGGGGAGTCAGGTCTGTTATGACAGCCGATGTGCTGTGTGACGGCTACAGGGTTTAGAGAGCGACCAACCAGCACTCTGCTTTTAACACACACACTCACATACTGTGGCTTTAAACACACATGACAGACCTGGGCAGAACGATATCAGAGGGCAGACATGTGGACAGTCTGGGAAGCCAAACAGATAAGACTGTGAGGCAGTCTGAGTGACTAATTGTACAGTTAATTTCTATATCACTAACCTGTGATCAGTCACACATCGGGCCGCAGCTTTAACGTCCGATCAGATTTGTCCCATGTACCTCACAGGGATACGGTTTTCAGTGATTCACTGTTTACTTGTGGGGGGATTATAGTGATGAGATAGGAATTTACTGCATGAGAACAAATATGATCACCTAATACGACTTTGACAGAGGAAAAAAAGTGAATATAAAATCAAGTCCTACTTTATTGACCAGTTGAGTTCAAACACTACAATAGTTACATCAATCACCGAAACAGACCTTCACAGAGTGTATGTATGACAGACAAAGTGAGATTGTCATATAACAAAGTATAGCCATATACCACTGTCAGTATACTGCCGTGGAACCAACAGATATCATTTATAACAGTTGCAGAAGGACACAAGTGTTATCTCTCACTATTTCTGTCACACACATACTCGCACAAAGAGTGCCATACTTTCATAAATATTAAAAACAAATAACTTCCCTAATTGAATCATTAATCCATGAACATTAACTTAATCCCACGTTGGATGTTAGTCAGACGTCCCCCTGCCCGCTGACTGTCATTCTTCACAGCCCACATTCCCATCCCAACTCATACGCCATATGTTGAAACACATTGCTGCAATCCCAGTCTGCCAATTACACATCTTCAACACAAGGACGAATCAACGCATCACCGATATGTCACTGCATATCCAAATCTGTAATTGGATAATTATTCATTTGAAAGTGCCCTTGTACTCCCTCCTGTACACGTTCTGTCCATAATGTGATTCATTCTTACTTTTCATCAACATGATTTAACAGTATTGCTTATTATAATGGCATATTTTCTGTCTTTGCTTAAAAATCCCATGCATTTTGTCACTTGTCGCAGAAAGTGGATCAAGTCCATCAGGGTGTTTTTACAGCAACGTAATCAATTAAAAGTGCTCCTTTCTTTCATTTGAAGAGTGGTCATACTCTCGTTTCTCTTTGTATAAAATGTGGTGTTTGAAAAAAAAACCCATCCTGTTAACACACTGTTGGAAAAGCAGTTGTAAATCTAAAACAGCCTGTCGCTGCTGCAACACAGAGACAGAAAATTTAACTTTTTATAACATAACCATATTTAATGTGCTTTGAGGCATTCGTGCCTGTGCATGTGTGACAAGAAAGTGTGGGCAGCAGAAAGAGAAAGACAATAAATAAATCACAGAAATACAGATGACAAGATACCGCGAGGAGGCACAGTTTGAGGTAGAAGAGGCTGCAGAAAGACAGAGAGACAGAAGAGGTGTTGGGTGAAGAAAAAGAAAAGAGATAGTGAGAAATAGTGAGAGAATGAGATAATCAGACAGACAGCAAGGGGAGGAAGACCAACAGAGAAAACGGCTCCCTGGTGACACTGCGTTATTGATCTTAGCTTGTTGCTTAGAGAGTTTCTCTGAGATCAGCCTGAGCGCTGACACAGCTATCACAATGCATTATGGGGGATCAAAGAGAGGCCAGTGTTGGCCACCGTGCAGGAACTGACGCCTGAGGGGGAGGACAGAGCAGGGCGAGGAGAGAGGGAGAAGAAGGGAGAGAAAGAGAGGTAGAGGAGGAGGAAGAGGAAACAAGCTCTGCTAAACAGGATTTTCAATCACAGCCTGTCATTCGCTGTGGCATCTCAATCGTTCACCATCGCACAGGAGGGAAGGAGGGGAGGGAGAACTGGAGCCAGAGGAGGGAGAGGCGAGGGCGAAAAACATGAGATGGAAAGAAAATTAGAACAAGGACGAGAAAGTAAAAGGAGTGATAGCTGCTCTAAAATGCCAAGAATAAAAGGAGATATTGGAGGAATAGTGCAATTTGCTAGTGTGCCATGTGTGTATGTGTGTGTGTGTGTGTGTGTGTGTGTGTGTGTGTGTGTGTGTGTGTGTGTGTGTGGGGGCATATGTATGGGCATGCATGCGTGACAAATGGAGGTAATAGGGTGACGAGATGAGAAACATGGGTGGATTCAGGGAGTGAAACTTGAAAGAGTAAGTGTGAAGGATAAGGACAGGCAGCAAAGACTGACAAAACTACAGTGAGATCCAACAAGGAGTAGCTTCTTTATATGTACAAGTACAAGATGGTTAAACCTTAAACCCAAACGTCTCCTTTGTTAGCTGCTCTCTGTAATGAATTTTTGAAAGTTACTCAGAAAAACTCATTACTAGTTACCCTATTAAAAATGTAAAAAGTCATGTATCTATTGTATTTACTTCTTCAAAGTAACATAACTTATATTTGATTATTTTTCTAGCAAATGTTTTAAACTGCACAATACAGCTGAAAAATCCCCCAAAAATTTTGAGATCAAAATCAACCACCCAATGTCTATTAGTCTGACACCTTACGGCAGCTGGATCC
>JAPQRN010000026.1:6910827-6930124 GCA_037367275.1 Coranthus polyacanthus
AAAATCCCCCAAAAATTTTGAGATCAAAATCAACCACCCAATGTCTATTAGTCTGACACCTTACGGCAGCTGGATCCGGCTGTAATCGGGATGATACATTGTAGTCTGACTCCGTCATAAGCTATCCTACTCTTGATGGTGTTGCACTTCAAATTTGCCCCAGTGGCTTTGCAGGTCTATGTTGCCCAGAAATATGGCAAAAGAAGGCACATCTGCACAGTAACAGGATCATATGCAAAGCAACAGATATGAGTGTTATATTCTACATATTAGCTTTTTACCAAAAAGAATATATCTGGATGTAACCCCTTTGTAATCACCAATATGATTAGTAACTGTACTTTTTTAAATTAAATGTCATTACATGTAACTAGTAAGTAGTCACACTGTCTGTCATGGTCTGTCTCGCTCCACACAGTGTGTGAAATGTCACTGGACAGCTTACACGCGCTGGCTGCAGAGTGAGACAAATGTCAAGCATGGTAAAATGTGGCTTATCTTACATTGTGTGTGTCCATGTGTAAGTCAAAGTGGAGAAGGTAATGTCAAGTAGTATTATTATAGCAGTGTCATGATCTCCAGGTAATCTTTAATTGTAACATGTACATGTGCATGTGTGTAATGTTGGAGTTAATGCTGGTATGCATATGCATGTACGCCTGCATGTTCTCAGCACAGCCATGTCGCCTGCTGTGAGTGTGCTTTATAACACACCCTGAGGTGGTACACTTCACCCAGCCTGTCTCCATCAATAACAGGCTGAATCACATGTTACAAATGTCAAAGTCCTGACCTTGGCATATGAAGTCACATCATTTCCTTAATAAGCTGCTCTGATATTGTGCACAGTGCAGTTCATGTGCGGTATATTTCAAGTTAGGATTGAATTAAAAGTATTATGAACACAAAGGAATGTCATGGTTCAGAGGAGGAGGCTCGCTGGGAAAAATCACATCAGTGAATGTAAATGCATAACACTGTGCTGTGGTGCAACTCAAGTCATTTAACCTTTACTTATTCCAGTGGAGCTGATCTGTGGTCACACTCTGCTTGTGCTGGGCAGCGCTCAAGAGTGACTGGACTGTAGTAAATGTTATGAATGAAAATTAGCCCAATGCTTGGAAAGATGGTGAGAACCTTCCCTGGGCAAAAAAAAAAAAAAAGAAAAAAAAGTCACACAAGGGTCAAACATGACAGGATCAGGTCACTGAGCTCAATTTGAGTCATCTGCTGCTTGAATCGTGTCAACTTGTTTTGCCATTTAAGCTCGCACAGTACATGTGCTTTTACCGGTAACAGCTTAGATGTCAGTTTCAAGTACATTACTGCCTTTAGACCTTTTTCAAGGCATTTGTGTTTTGTGCTACAGTAGCTCTATGAAATGGCTTTCTGTGTGATCATACAAAAGTCCTATTCAACCAGAATGCATTCTTCTGACAACAAGAATGCTAAGGTGAGTTTGAATGCATTTACTGGCACCGTCAAATAACTGCCACCTACTTTCAAGCAATTCATCACACAAACGAGAACCTTACGCAAATACAAATGACAATAGGTTGAAGAGATGAACGTCGACTTCTGACAGCTCTGACTCTCTTATCAAATGCTCTGTGACTTCTTTGTGTAATTTTAGCTTGTATAAAGATGGTGGAAAATTAATTACAAAGGTTAATTATTTTGGACAAAGAATACAGGCGGGGATGCTCATTTATTACAGCAGCTATTTGACATGTCACAGAAGAAAAGGCAAAGGTGCAATTAACAACGAGGACATGGCTAGATTCAATTTAGTGTGTGAGTGTGACGCCACCGGCACTTTGCATGCGGCTCCACAGCAGACCTTATTGAACACTTAAATGAAAAGGGCCTTCGTTAATGTAATTACCTCCAGCTGAGCTTTTCCTGATATGGCTCAATCAAAATGACTGAAAAGCAAAAAAATATACATAGAAATACGTTTGTGTTTAATGGCTAGTTGGCACTATGAACCTTCAAAACAAAAGTTTCAACTCTGGCTTTTGAGAAGGGGAAGTCATTCATAAAAGTGAGAGGAACCCGTCTCTGTATCCTGGATTATTTTTAGTATGGCGGCCTACATTTCACACTACCTAAAAGATGACAGCGCATGGAGAGAGGGGACGTGTAATTATTCGGAGGTGGCTGGACCCTCATGTACTCTAATTCTCTCTCTCTCTCTCTCTCCGTCTCCTTCTCCTCCTTCTCTAAGGGGGCGCAGACAGAGGATCCAGCTGCCAGAATATGACAGAATTCACAAATCACTGCCTTGGGGGAACAAAAAGTGGGATAGAGACAGAGCAAGGGAGTAGGAGGGAGAGGTAGTCTGAGAAAGTGATGTGTAATGCAGAGCTACAGTGCATGGGCATTTGGGCTCATGCGCGGGTTACATATTTTGATACTGTAAACAAGTATTGCAATTGTGTCTTATTTTGAAGACAACAAAAATAAGCTCCCGCACACCGTCTTCTCTTTAGTACAACGTTCTGGTCCATTTGACCTTCAGGCCTTCTTGCTGCAATAAAGATGCAACAGAATGAACTTTTTATTACATACATTAAAGGCTATAAGTGGATAAATCTCAGTAAATATATACTTAATAATAATAAATAATTAAAGATGTTGATGGAAATTGTAAAATTATGTACAAAAATAGCTTCTGGGCTCAGATTATGTGTTGTGGTAGTTAGTATAAAATGTAAATTTACTGTAAAATGAAGTTCAATTTGTTGCTTTGATGTTTTTCAGCCGCAAGAGAAGAGGAGACAATCCAGTAATGGATTACATTACATTGTTATATTCTCTAAGTGTGTGAACCTGTTCCAGAGTGACTTGAGAACAAGGCGTATGGGGCGCAACTTGGAAGTGAAGTCAATGCGCAAGTACCTTAAAGTGTAATTCCACTGATGGCCACTAAGTGCTGGCTCCAAAAAGGCCTGGCTCCCACAGACTTAAATTATTCCTCCATTAATAAGATTTTAGGGTGAACAGATGGCTTTTATATCTGCTGTGTCAGGCTTTGATTATCAGGTGTGATTGACAGCTTGTTGCATGCTGAGTCAGATTTTCAGAGGTTCTCTTTATTGATTTTTTTTTCTTGATGAGACAGTTCTAATGTAGTTGTGGTTAAAAAGTTACACTAACATGACCAGAACATGATTTCGTTACACAAATGTTTGATGATTTACTGTTTTACTGTGTCACTAAACTAGTGTTTAGCATTCACTCGCTCATTGCCCCTTCCGCTCCTTCAGCTCCGCCCTTTTGTCCAAATATGGTCACTTCTGGCTGCAAAAAGCCAAAAGGGCAACAGCCAAAATGCAAACTCCTGTCTTCAAAACGGCAGTCTGAAAAAAAAAAAGAGACATCACGGTGGCTCAGTCCACTTGTTATATACAGAGGGAAGGAGGCAGAGGGACCCGTTAGCTTTTTGCTGTTCCATTAGCTGTACATCAAAATTATGTCTTCTTAAGTGTGCTTTCAGAGTTATTGTGTTCCTTGAGTATTTGATTTTGGCATTGCACATTTTGCAAATGGCATTGCTCTCATCAGTCTAACTCTTTCTGATTCAGTCATCAGTGGTAACGTCACTAATCACTTAGTTTGTTAATGGTAACATTTATGGTGTGCCCACACTGCTCCCTGTTACAGTTTACATTGTTACATTGTTGGCACTGTTATTGAGCAGTCAGGTGTTTAAACTCACCAATGTCCATGAATCTTTGCAGGTAAAATATTAATTCGAGATCGCCGCAGTATTTTTGACATGCATGGGCTGATTAGTAAATAATGTGGGAGATCATTTATAAGTTAATTACAATTCATTTTAAATGGAGCTTATGGAGAAAACGATGACAGGATGAGTGAAAGAGAGGACGACGATTGTGGAAACATGGGTCCAACGTTAAAAAGAGGGCAGATTGCGTCTCTGTGAGACAAGACAGCAGCTGGATGTTGTGATGTAGCTTTCTGCTCCTTTGTCACCCTCACGTCATCCGTTTCTCTTTCTAAGCCATCTGCTCCCTCTGTTTTCTTCATGTGGTGCTACTCTCTCTCTCTTTATCTTTCTGTCTCCCTCATGCCATCACACCTCTATCCCACGATAAATCACCAAGCCGTTCTTCCTTCATTCTTGTAGTCTCCATGCTACTCTCCCTCATTTCCTCCCGCACCTTCCTTCATCCTCTCTTCCCTTTGTTCCTCCCCCACCGCAGGATATTGCAGCCAATTAGTGGTCTGTGCAGGACATTCACAACACCCCTCACACCCCCCTACGTACAACCTAACTCTCTCCCAGGTGGCCTTTGCAGCACTGACCCCAGTCCACCATGTTAATCAGCTGCCGGTCAAATTGGAGACACAAATAGGCAGGTTGGGAGTCTGTGGTGGTGTGGAGTTGTTGCTGTGGAGGGTGATTTGAAGGTCAAACACAGGCACGTATGTGCACGCACATACACCCACGCTCACAAACACACACAGTCACACAGTCTGTCTGAGACTGCGTCTGTGGAGCATCAATCACTGTTAGACACGCTGGGTGGTCACACTAGCAAGAGATTCACGCTTTAGGAAACACAGAGAGGAGCAGGTTCCTGATCCAACAAGACAAAGGGACAGAGGGAAGGAGTGGCTCAGTATGTCTTTGTGTGTGACCGTACAGTAAATACAGTGTGTATATATAGACTGAGTACAAGTTGTGTGTTTGATGCAATCCTCACAGGCAGCCCACGTGACCACGGTGTTTGTTGCTTCTAAAAGTATGTGGCAGAGAAGTAAACCCCTCTGCATGAAAAGGAGCTCACTGAAGCGCAAAGCATTTCTCACAACAGTAGCTGTTTGCATTCTGTTGTTTTCTGCTGTGAGCTATTGCTTGCAGATCTTTTGTGATATTATTCATATCAGAAAAGTAAGGGCTATTCTTAGTTGACATTTTTCTGGCATTTTCTTCACCTCCTCAACCGCACAGACACTTCAACAGGTCCTTTGGAATAGACTAAAATACTTGTAGACAATGCACAGCCCTTAGGAATCACATAAATTTGCATAAAAAAGTATATTTTGTTCGCTCAAAAATGTGATGTATAGCCAAACAGACAGCCTTAATTAAGTGTTGTAGTACTTTGAGCACCTTCACTGAACTCCCATTCAATGTCAATGTCAATATCAATATTGAAGCAAGAAATACAGTACTTATGTATTACATTTTGTTGAGTTACATGGTGCCTAAATACCACTGGAAAATTTGTTGCCTGTTTACTCAATCTTTTTTTTAGGTCAAGCAACCCATAACAGCGGAACGATCTAGATTTGACTTGCTGATATTAATGGGCACATCATAAACAGTGCTCTGACCCTTTCACCTACAGTTGTAAGCTTGTTATCTTAAAGCTTGTTTCACTTCTGTTTTCTTTTTTTAAATTACCATAGATAACAGTGTCACCTTGAGCGTTAAAATGAATGGAGAAGCCGTTTTAGTGTTTGTGGCTTTTGTGCTACTGTCATTATTCACCCTGGGTTCGATCGATCCACGTCACCATCTACTGATATAAACTGCCAAAGCAAAACGTTTTAAGCTCACAATCACTCAGGAGCCAAAATATTGTCAGCGTGTTTGCTGCACTGCTGCACAGTTTTTCCCCGCACTTCTAACGCTGAATACTGGAGAATATGCAGAACAGACATGGTGCAGTCTATATGGGTTTTTCTTCTAATGGTTGCTCCCTCAAGGATTTTAAAAGCTACTCACATAATTTACCCACCAAAGGTGTATATGAAAAGATGAAAACCATGCATCGTTTCTATGTCTTTTGTTACTTACTGTACGTGGGGACAATTTCAAGAGGCTGTTTAAGCATTTTTCCCCACTACAAGTGGGCTTTTTAATATTCTTGATCAGTCGCCCCTTGCCAAGTGTTGTAATGGGAGCTGTTGAGTGAAGGACAGCGCCGGCTGGCTGCTGGGTTTTTATGGTGCTGCGTGAAGTCAGTGAGCTGAGTGATTCCACCACTATTGCTGGTGGTGCCTCAAGAATATGGATGAGATCATTCCCACGCACGTACACACAGACACATACACAAAACATACACAAAATGCACAGACACACCTGTACATGGACCTGTGTGTGAAAAAGCCTTTACACACACACACAGGAATTAACATGATGAAGTATGTGCCTTTGTGGTTAGAGAGAGTAGCAAGGTGTATCGCTTCTACAATGACATTACAGGCCTGCCACAATTAGTCAGGAAGCAACAGCTCCACACACACACACACACACACAAACACATATTTAGCAGAAGATTCAGAGTCCTACTGAATCTGAATTTCTTAATCATCTGTCATCAATTCCTACAAGTGACTACTGATGTGTATATAAGCCATGATGTGATTGTTTGAGTATGACTGAGTGGACTTGTGCACATTAGGCATTTATGTAGTTTTTGGGCCAGTGCAACGCCAAAATCCAACAACAACCTTAAGTTCCATTAGATGCGTCCACTATTGTTGCATCATAATGCATCATACTAGCAGTCATGGCCAAAAATGTGTTTTGTGAAGTCATAGTTCATCCTTGAGTCGAAGTGAGCGTTTGTGGACTCAGAAGTCTCAAACTTTTCACTGCGTCTCCTTAGTAAATTAGTAGTTTTTAACAGCAAAAACGGATTTGCACTAGTTAATCTGGCCTTTTGTGTGTAATGTATCTGTGTGTCTATGAACATAAGGCTGAGGGCTGTCCAGTAAAATAGTGTCTAACAAGTACTGTATAGGTGCGCGCGCACACACACACACACACAGTGTATCACTGTTACCCACTATTATTCATCAAATTACATCACAAGAGACTATGTACGCTTCAGTAACCAAAATAATTAAAGTGACACAGTGGAAAGGCAGCTTGTGTGTAATAACAGACTTACTGATATACAATATATCTATACATATAAGTTTCTATGTCTCTTTTTTCATGCTGGTCTGTATCCTAATTTTCTTTCCTAAATTGCACAGAATACTTAGTGAAGCACTTCATCATATCACTGTCTTTCTGTCTCTTCTCCACCTCCAACCCTCCCGCTAAGTCATCTCAGCTCTACATCACTTCTTCTCTCTTTCATCCTTTATTGCAAATCTTTGGCTGCATCAAAGGTCTGTTCAGTAATATTTCAGAGAGACACTAATATGCATAGCCCATGCCCTTTCTCCCAGTCTGGATGAATACATAAATAATTAAGTTAACGCTTGATGCTCTTCCTTCACACAACCTGGCAATGATTGGTAGAAGAGTGTGTGAGTCCATGTGTGTGTCCTCACTGACCATGACTATGTGCATCCACATTTAAACACTTATTGCATGCAAAAGCTGCATGTTGCTCTACACAGACTCATAAGCGAATCAAACATCCAGAGAAATATATTCTGTTTTTGTGGTTACACTCTAACCCAGATAATGTCCATCAAAGGAAACCATTTCACAGTTACACTGACACCAACAGTGCTCATTTTTTATTTTTTCTCACCTAATGGATATATTTGTTGCTATAAAATTTGCCGTCTCAAATTATGTTCACAATGTTGATTTTTGGCATGTAGCTAATGAATCCAAGAGTTAAACGATTTTATGGCCCTTAGAGAGCACTTAAATTGATAAAAAAAGACAAGGCCCCCTCGATGACAGAAACTTGTAAGTAATTAGATTTAATGGACAATATGTATTCACTTTTTTCCTCACCTCTTTTATGAATACAGCATTAGCCCCTGGCCACAACTTAAATGGCTTTATGGATGATGAGAAATGGGATTTAAATCTCTTGTGCATGGCCTGAAGTTGGTCCTGATTTACTCCTGTACAAAATATTACAGAACGATAAAAATTACAGAATAGAAAAGAAATCTAGGCTACAAAATGCTTTAATTATCACTATTCTGTCAGAGGTGCTGTACAGATGAAACTGCAGCGTAATATACATGTTAGTCAGATTCAGTACATGTCAGTGATATTTTAAGATTCTCACTGTAGAGCAAGACCATGAATAGGTGGAATGTAATAAGTATCAAATACTGTGCATATACTCTACTTAATTACAAATTTGAGGTACTTTACTTGAGTATTTCCATTTCATGCTGGTTTATGCTTCTACTCGACTACATCTGAGAGGAAAAACTATACTTTCAACTCCACTACATTTGTCTGACACCTTTAGTTACTTTTCATAGGACAATTTTCCATCTCCTTCTCGCCCAGTTAAAATCACGTATCTCCAAATGTGTTGATTTTGAATGTTTGTGATAAACTGAAGGATTAAGTTTTCCTTCAAGGGTTGAGAAAATTCTCCTCTATTTTAAGCTAAATAAACTTTTGAAAAGCTTCTTGGATGAGTAGGAAAGGGCATTGTCACAAGGCTGAAAACAGGCCTGTTTTTCTAAGCTCATTAAAAATAGACTTTTTAGAGATACATGGTTCTCACAGGACAGTAACACTACAAGCAAATTATGATCTTATAGAATATGATGCATTGCTATAGATTAAACTACACAACAGTATATAACGTAGTTTAAATGAGCAGTAATATGAATCCAAAAACATCATATAATAGAAAATCACCGATGACTACTTCACAGTTTAAGTACATTTTCCTGGTAGTCTTTATATACTTTAACTTGAGTAAGGTTTTGAATGCAGAACTTAACTTGTAGTTGAGTACTTTCAGTACACTATTAATACTTTTCACTTAAGTAAAGGATCTGAATACTTCTTCCATCACTGACAGACATCATGTAACTTTTCTGAAAACTAAATGGAATGCTGTTTGAATACTGAATGAACAGCATGTGTGACTTAAATAGTTCAAGTATCTTGCAGCAACCCTTTGAGTTGGCTTTCTGAGATTTGTGAGTGTAAAGTGAAGCCCCAGGGGCTGCTTGGCCTCGGTGATGAAAGGGCATGTTCAACACTCAGTTTACTTCAATAATTCATCAGTTCTCTAAGTACAGGAGGAAAGAGTGTACCTGTTTGTCTCCACTGTAGAAACAAACACATACAGTATGTACTTGCACAAACATAACACACATAAACAGATCCAGCAGATTTGTTGTAGCAGGCAACTACTTGGACTGGAAACCTACTATAACGAGTAATGTGCACAATTTCAACAAACATAGCTGTGTTCCCTGCAAGGTCAGCAAGACTGTTTGCAAGTACTCAGTGGTGTGAATGTGCGTGTTCGTGCTCACCGAAGGATTTATATTCCTTTTGCCAGTGAAAGAGCTTCATTGATTAGGTTGAACAAGGTCATACTGACAACACAACTATCAAAACTAGGGATGTGAATAAAGAACCACTTCCTGTTGAGATCTGTTTCCAAATTGTCAGAACCACGGGGAGTCATAGTGGAGAGGAAGAAAAAAAAGAAGTTCATAGTGTGGCTTCATTTCATGAACAAAGATAACATCAGTGCTAGTTGTAATGGCTGTAAAATTCTAATTTCAAGTAAGGATGGAAAGACCTGCAAAACTGATGGGACAAAATATTGAAATAGATTGTATTATATGACATATACAATATAGTATATCATACTGGCATGAAATATCAATATTTTTATTAAACACGGAGGCACTCTAAACGGATTCCTCTGCCTATTTGACCCACAAGAGCCATTACTTCTTGGAATGATGGCACACGAGGACACGGAATTTGCAGTCAGTGAGTGTGTCTTAAGGAGACACTAAGTTAACACTCTATGCACTTTTTTATACATGTATATATTATTTTAAGGGGTTTTTGATTTTTCTCATTTGTACAGTAGCTCTTTGCCCCAAAAACATAAAAACATTGACAGAAAGTGTTGGAAAGCCTTCAGCTCTACACAATTTATTTTGGAATTAGAACTTAAACATTTTTAACAACACAAAAACAAAAAATGATTCATACCCTGTTTCAGTTATTAATTGCAAAGCCTCTATCTGTACGAACAGCCTCCAAACGATTCCTGTAATTGCTCACAAGTTTATTACAAAAGTCCTTAGGAAGTTTTAACCACTCTTCCTTGACAGAAGGTTCAAGATCCTTGAGGTTGGAAGCCTTCCTTGCTGCAACCCTTTTCTTGAGTTCCACCTAGAAGTTTTCAGTGGGGTTGAGATCAGACTTTGACTAGGCCATTCCAATACTTTCACATCATTGTCTTGAAACCATTTCTTCACCACTTTGGCCATATGTTTTGGGTCGTTGTCCTGTTGATAAGTCCAACACTCCCCCAGGTCCAGATTCTCAGCTGGCTGCTTGATGTTTTCTTTGAGAATCTTGAGATACTGCCCTTTTTTCATGATGTCTTCCACTTAAACTAAGTTGCCAGTACCACTTGCTGCAAAACACCCCCAGAACATTAGGCTGCCGGCCCCGTGCTTTACAGTAGGGATGGTGTTCTTTGGTTTGTAGGCCTTTTTTCTTTTGCCACACGAAAGCCACATCTCTGTGCCCGTAAAGCTCAATCTTTGTGTCATCTGTGCTTTGGTCAGATGAAAGCCTTTGCATAGGCTAGGTGCACTTTCACATGCCTTGGTTGAAGGAGAGGAGTGTTTCTTTGTCAACGTCCATGGAGACCACCTTGATGTAATGTCCACTGGAGTGTCTGCCTTGATATATACACACCAGTTGAGCTCAGTTCTACCAGAAGAGCCTTTGTAGTAATTCTTGGATTGATCTGGACTTGTCGCTGAATCTTTCTGGCAAGCTGAGTTGACACTGTTGCCTTCTGACCCCATTCTGGGAGAATTTTCACAGTGTCAACTTTTTGTATTTCTTCACAATACTGGCACTTTAAATTGCTTTGCAATTTTTTTTGTATCCTTTTCCTTCCTTTTGGGATTCAATAAAGTCCTCACTGTGCTCTTTGGTCTTTGTGGCATGACAGCTGTTGTGTTGATTCCAAAATGGCTGACGTTTAACAAGCCACTCAACTTATATAGGGCAGAAAACTGGTTTTGAACATTCAAGAAACATTTACAATGCTATTTAACACATTTGTGCCTCAGAAAACATAGTTTGTTGCAACATTTCATGGTTAGTTGTCATGATTACAAGAGGGTATGAATAAATTTGGACGTAGTGATTTATTGTTATCACACTCTAAAAGGTGTTTGTTTGTGTAGTAATTCAAAATTAAATGGTGAGTGGCTGTAGACCTTCTTATATTATCTACCTATCCCATTTGTTGGGTGGAGAGCTACTGTATAAATTAGAAAAATCAAAAACTCCTTAAAATTGACAGGGGTATGAATAATATCGGGCTCAACTGTACATGTCCTCTCAGATATGTTAAATATGTTAGATATTTTATATTATATACCATTACTGCCAGGGATTTCTTCTAAATGAAACCTAAATAAAAATGAATAGTATATAAATATTTGTATAATATTAATTATGCAAATATTTGTATTTCATATATATATATATATATATATATATTTCATATATATATTTTATAATAATACTACTTTTTTACTTACTACTACTCTTTTCCATAGAACATTGATCAGGAATCAATAAGCAGAATCAATAATGTAATTGTCATCAATAAAATCAATTCTCATCTCTAGTTTACATTTTTTAGGGCAAACAGTGAAAAATGTTGTTGCTGTTAGCAACAGATGACCCTCACATGACCTTTATCATGCATCAAAACCCTGATCTGGAATCTGAAGCAACTGATGTGAAACTTTTCTCATTAAAGATTAATTCAGGAAAATTAGCTCAATGTAGGATTCCCAAATTGAGTCCTGTTGCATAACAAGGGTTTCTTTAGCTCTCCACATTTCTGCAGCTGTTAGCGGCAGCTGAAGATGATTATGCAACACACACATACCCACATTCACACACACAAATTGTACATTTGAACACAGAGAGAATACTGAATATCCAGCACACACACACACCTACATACACACTAAACATCGGTACATGTCTGTCGGTTAGCGAGTGAGTTTTGGATAACTGTGCAGTACAATTACCTCTTTTGAATAATTGAATCCTCAGAAGTTGAGATGCAGTGGCCAGAGGTTTGCTTTGTTGTTCCTTGAAGAACAATTACAGAGAAAGAGACAGAGAAAATGAGTCATGGTGACTTTGTCACTTTGAAGGGGACCAGTGGGACTTCAGAGGCCTGTCAAAGTTAAAGCAGCTCTTTGTAGATAATGAAAAAGAAATAATGGAAGAAAAAGATTTGCTTACAGTTTGTTTCACCATTACATAACACAACACATGCAAGCACAAAAATGCATACACAGTTCTGCACACATACAGAGAAGCATTAATTATCACTCACACTGAAACCCGTTTTGACGGCAGTTACAGAAAGTCTCCACTTTTATGTATGCTGTGTGCATGTATAAACAGGAAAATTGTTTATTTTTCTGTACTCACCCATCACTGCATATTTTTTTAAATGATACCTGACAGGTTAACCAGCCAGACTAAATATATGAAACTGGGAGACAGCATTCTGTAAACAGACTGTTTTTACAACAGAAACAGGAAGGAGGGGAGGGAACGAAGGAAGTAAAAAAGCAAGGAGAGTGTTTTTGATGAACAAAGAGCTATCATTCTTTTAGTAAAAATGACTGGAGTGAGAAAAGGGAAAGAGGGATGGAGGTATGACGGTCATGAAGAGATTTTTGACAGTGAAATCTTGACAGAGATAAACTAAGAATGGAACGGCGTGTCGTTGTAATCAATTACATCAATTACACGTTGTTATTATTGTGTTTACATTCATCCCAAATCACGGTTGTTCCTCCAGAGCTTGCAGAAAATAAGACTTTATCCTCAAAAGCCCAAACTTGATCATCAAAAGTGTGAGAATTCTCTAGACAGAGACCTGATAAAATGGTGCACTTCACGCTTTGCAGAACCAAAATGGTGCCTCAGGTAACAGCTAGTATGGCAACACTGCTTCCCAGCATATTTGCATGTGTTAAGCATATAGACTTTTAGCAAAACAACTAAATTATACAAGTGCCTTTCTGATGGCAATCAGCACATTGAAGTATATCACATGATATCGCATCTATGGTAATTAATAGTGGAACACAGTAAACAACAAAGCTGGTCCTATTTAGGCCTACAATTCAAAACTTTTGTGAAGACTAGTATATTGATAGATGCTTTTTAATTTTTGGCACTTTATTTTATGTTCAGAAATTTTTACTTGGGAAAATGCTCAAATAAGAAGGTTGAATGATTATGTAGAAATTATGGTTATTTATTGGTAAGTTAACCAAAAGATGAATTGACTAATCAGAAAATAAATTAATAGATTAATTGAGAAAATAATCAATTTGATCAATCAAAAATTGTTGCAGCCTTAAAACCAACAATATTTGATGTTGGTCATTACTGTTAAAAGGACTGGGAATGACGCTGTCCATGGTGCTGAAAACAGCTGCTGCACATTCTGGAAAACTTTTTTCTGAACTCCCGCTCCGTTTGTTTCTACCTTATTTTTTCTTCACCATCTGTGATGTAACATTCCCTGTGTTTATATTTGCAGTGGTTTAAAAACTATTTCATTGACATCCACTTGATCCACTTGCTGCATGACATATGACTAAAATGTTTCCACCACCACTCACTCTCTTCCCTATTTTCTATTCAATAGAAATGTCTATTTCAAATCCCGCATTTTTATTTCCATTGTGTGTTTGTGCATGTGTGTGTGTAGTCTAAATGTATAGTTGTCCTGTCTGCATTATGTAAAGTGCTGAGCAGACAGGCAGCCAAGTTCAATGCATTCAATGTGTTGGCTAAAGGCAGAAAAAATGGTGTTATCCTGGGATAAGCCCTGGTTTACCCTGCAAATAGAGTGTACAAGAGGGGAAAAAGAGCAGAGGGGGAAATGAGTCTTCCTCGCTGGAATCACTGCACTGAAATGACTCCATTTACTCCATTTAACAGAGGCATGTACACAAAAAACAGAAAGTTAGTAGAAGCACAGTTACTACTTCTAGTCATCTTGTCAGTCTCTCTTTATGAGCCTGTTAACATTACAGCACATCAAAAGTTACAGCAATCTGCCACTAAAGACAAACACGTCAACAGGGAAAGTGTCATTGCTCTACAAAAAAATTACTGCTCTGATGTAATATGAAAGTGTTTAAATATTAAAGTGAAGAAAAGAGTGTCATAATAAAAATAAAACATGATTGATAAACGTGCACAGCATGCCTTTGCCTCACTTGCATGCTCATCTGCATGTCCACTGTAATAAATGTCAAGGTAGAGTAAAAGAGATGGAGAATTTAAAAAATTTAAAGTGGATGAGTGCTTCCCCACACATTGCTTTCATTGCTTCATGCAAGACAACAGATGGCCTGACTCACAGTCAGCGAGAGAGAACAAAAGACAAGAAGAGTTACAGGAAGAAGCAGGTGACTGAGAGGAAGGGGGGTGGAAAAGGAAGTTGCAGAAGCAGGGAGAGACACATGACACAGAAAAAAGTACTGAGACAAAAATAAAAAGACACACATGGAGACAGAACGGGAGGAAAGAGGAGAGAGGGTGGAAAGCAGCATCTGCTCATGTGTGGATGTGTTGTTTGCATGATTTGAAATGAAATACAGCACATTATACTCAACAACACCTCAAAGAAAATGTGTGCGTGTAATGTTTGCAGCACAGGAGACAGATTAATGAAGGAGGCCCATATGTCACCGAGCTTTAACATGCAAAGTGTATGTATGTGCACCTGACTATATAACCTGACCAATTAAGGCTGCATTTTCTCTTCACATTTTGTAGTGACAGGAGCGTACAGTCTGTAAAAATACAATCTGATAAAATATCATGCCACGGCTAATGCTGTGACACAGCTTGCTTTTTTGCTTTTATCAGTTTAGAAAGACTGCACACTGATTATAGGTGCTGTGAGGCTTGTTATCCCATAAACACAGCTTTGATGGTAAACACACTAATGCCACACAGTGAAAATAGTACCTTACAAGTAAAGGTTCTGCATTCAAAACCTTACGCATAAAAGTATTATCAGTAAAATTTAGGAAATGTATGAAAAGTCAAATGGTTCCTGTCAGTGATTTACTATTATATATGATGTTTCTGATTCATTTTACTGCTGCGTTAATGTGTATGCTGCATTTTACTGCTGTACATGTTTAAGCAATGTATCATATTCTATAAGATCATGTTTGTAGCATTGTTGTCCTGTGTACACCAGGCATCTCTAAAAAGTCAACTTTTCATGAGCTCAGATTTGTGACAAGGCATTTTCCTGCTAATCCAAGAGGATGTTAAAGAGTTTGTTTAGCTTTAGGAGGAGGAGTATTTTCTCAACCCATACAGGAACACTTCCACACTTCCGTTTATCACAAACAATCAAAATTAACAGATTTGTGGTTTTCACTGGACAGGAAAGGGATGAAAAATTGTAATATGGAAAGTAACTGAAGCTGTTGGATGAATGTAGTGAAAAAGTAAAAAAGCTTTGACACACTTAAAGGTCAATGTGTAAGATTTGGGGGAATTTGGGAGGATTTAACTGTATGAATGGAATATAATACTCAGAATTGTTTTCATTTGTGTATAATCATGTGAAAATGTAAGTACTTTTTTTCACCTTAGAATGAGCTGTATATCTTCTCTAATCTATCTGTAGATCTATGTTTCGTACTTCCTCGTCTCCTTTTTCGCATTTTATAGTGAGTGACATATAGTGAGTGACATCCACTGTTAAGGTGCATTACTGTCACCTACTATGTTTTGAGGGTGGAACAGAGTTAATATCCCATATCAGAGTTAATAGTCCAGAACGGACAAACCAAACACTGGCTCTAACAAGGGCCTTCTACATTTTTTGCAGCTACTGTAGACATGGGAGCAGTTGGCTGCGATCTCCAACTCTGCAGCTAGATGTCACTAATTATCACACACTGGATATTTAACAGCTATTAACAATTTTAGAAGAAAATCTAGATTTGCTGATATATTTGGCATTATCTGTCCACCACCCTATATGACAGACATTTAAAAATCAGTGTACTGTGTAGTT
The DNA here is from genome assembly GCA_037367275.1 of Coranthus polyacanthus. NCBI lineage: Eukaryota > Metazoa > Chordata > Actinopteri > Kurtiformes > Apogonidae > Coranthus > Coranthus polyacanthus. The sequence goes on from JAPQRN010000026.1 coordinate 6,926,895, forward strand.
TTTTCTTTACGTTTAAATAAAATTCTAACTCCCACACTTGGTTAAAATCATGATTCAGTGTGCATGCTTTGTTCCACTGTCTATAGAAAATGTGATATACCTAATCAAAACAACAGACATTTTTCCAACAATTGTCACAAAGTAAACATCTCATTCATGGCCTCCTCTGACCTGCCCCCCCCCTCCCTCTCTCATAAACTTACGTAAAATGATGTGACATATAAGCCACTCTGCTGTTCATCCAGTGTGCCCTACAGTTCCATAAGTGAAGTCATTTTAGCATGCTTGGCTCACAGGACACAAACTCATATCCCTCCTACTTGCTCTATGCATTAAATAACACAGGAGTCCCATCTCTTTCTCCGTTCTCTCTCTGCTACCCGTGTCGTTCACTCCTTGCATCGACTTTGCTTTCTTCCTCTTTCCATCTCTCTCTCTTTTTAGTGTGTGTGACAGTAGTCATGTCAGAGTAAGGCTGGCTGAAGCCCTTGCAGCAGTCAGCCTCTTTGATGTTGAGCCCTGCTGAATTAGGCCATCACCCAGCGGTGCTCTGCTGCTTGCCTGCCTGCCTGCACAGACACAGTCCTCACACACACACACACACAAACACAGTGGGCTTGGAAGCTCCCACATACAAAGAAAAACAAATACATGCTGGCATGGAAAGCATGCACATGCAAAACAAAGTGCATGCTGGTGCTGATACAGAAGAAGAAGAAGAGGATGCACACGCACAAGCCGGGCCTTAAAATACTCACTGCATCACTAAATTTGCACACGGAACTATCCGAACATGTTCTATATTCTCACTTGTATCTCTACATAAACACATGCACATGTGAATAACGTTCATTATAGTCACATACTGAGTCCTCATTTCCATCTGTTTAATAAACATAAATTAGAATTTTTATTAGGGTTTCTCTACGGGAGTCTCTATACTATAGCACATCAAAACGCACGTGCATACTGAAGGACGCACACAGGGAAAATGTAGGACATTCAGAGAGAATTTATTCAAGAATACAGGATACAGGCAAAACTGTATTCCTTTTCAATCTGCTCTCTCTTGCGCTTACAATATGAATAGAAAGAAAGCCTCCTAAATTACACATGAATACACAGGCTGGTGAAATGGCATGTCATAAGATGAAAATTACATCTTAAAATACAAATAAGTAGATGCAAAAAACATATTTTTTCAACAAAAAAAAAAGGAGGGATTTTTAACTGAAGGTAGAATGAGTTAACTTCCCAAATTTGAATCAGCTAAATATTCCACTGGCTAGATCAGTGTGGGTTGTTATGTTGAGTGGAAATATCAACAAAGGAAGGAAAAAAGTTAGACTAAGCAGCATTTTATATGTAAAATAGATCATATTTGTAATGTAAATGAGAATTTTGGCCCAACAGTTCCCCTCAGCTTGACGGAGAATTTGAATGTCTTTGGTTTTACAGCATGAAACATACATACAAGTGTTTAATAGCTACAAAAAAAAAATACAACAAACTGTGTTCACATTACTAGTGTATATTAAAATGGAGAAAGAGGAAATACAACATAATGCAAAAGAAACCTCTGTGTTTGTGCGTATGTGTGTCTCTCACTCTCTGGTGGCCGGGAACAGCCCTGTGGTCAAACTGGAGAGCAGCCAGAGATCTTTCCATCAATTAGTTGATTTTCCCCGTCTATCTCTGCCTACAAATCTCCCTTGCTGTCTTTCTGTTCTTTAGTCCATCTCTCCCTGTCTTTCTGTCTCATTATTTCCACTGTTGTTGGTTCAATAGGAGACCAGACACTAAACAACATGGCAACACAAAATGGGACGCTGAAAGAGCAAATACTATTCTTTCAAATGTTCAAAAACAGTAATCACTCAAAAGCTTCAAGTTTTGACGGACTTGCTGGCTTTTTTAACATCTTATCTTTTTATTAGGATGGCACCATTTAATTATCTATTTTTGAAGTGTTGGTAAATGAATGAATGAGGAGAGCAGGTGGCCCCAGCAGTTCACATCAAACAATAACAACCCACACTTTACACACACACGTAACCATACATGCATGAAATTACAACACACATTTGTGCCTTTCTGCCCTCCGCGCCGCACACAGCGTGTCATCACTGCATATCAATTACACGGGGAAGTGAGGATCTTTTTCTAATTCAATCAGTCAGAGCTGGTGTCACATCCCTCGCTCTCCCTGCCTCACCCGCTCTCCCTGCCGTGCACTCTTATTTCCCCCTCGCTTGATTCTCACTGGTGCGTCTCGGTCGTCATGGGGCTGGTGGATGCGGGTGTTATATTCGTGCGTTTGCTTATGCATGGGCATGAGAAAGTGTGGAAAGGAAATTGTTTATACTTTTAGGTGTAGGAGGGTTTTGGCTGAAGATGAAATATTCTTAACTTAGAAAACTTATAAGATGTGTGATGTTTCCTACATTTAAAACTTTTTTTCTTCACATTTCTTCAATCAAAAAGTCACTATTTGCTGTGATTAACCCAATGAGAACTTAGCATTGGTTGAAAACAGTCTCAAACTGGAACCAAAGTGGCAGAGTCTATATGTCTGTTGGAAAGGTTTAAATCTCTTGCTTTATTGTCATAGTAAATGTAAGGCATGATGAATATAATAAGTTACTTACTGCTGCCTCAGTTAGTTTCTCATTGTGCATAATAGTGTTTTACAGCAGAAATTTCAGATGTAGTCAATATACTCTATGTTCATTGCATTTGCAAATTTAGTTTGTCACCTTGCTTTTGCTTTTAAGCTGTCCTTGTGTGTATTCAACAGTTGGCCTGTTTTTCCTTGGTAACCTGCATATATACATCAAAGGCTGCATGAATAATTTATTTTAAGCTGAAGTATTATGTAATAAGGGCAAACAGAAACACAGATTGTTACCAAGTCTCAGCTAATAATTACATTCTCCCAAAAAGAGCTTATCTTCATGTTTTGGTCATTCATCACTTTATGGACTCACAGTCTTCTTACATGAAAACACTTTAGTAGTATCTTAAGTCAGAGTACTGCATGATATACTGCAGTTAAATAAGTCACTGGTGCTCGTTTAATTGCTTTTACTCCCTCTTTCACAGCACTAGTTGAAGGAAAAAATAATTTGCATTTTCTTTCGTTAACTTTTCTGAATTTCATGTAATATGTGCACAGCATGTAGGTGGGGGGGGGGGGGGGGGGGGGGGGGGGGGGGGGGGGGGGGGGGGGG
>JAPQRN010000026.1:6930134-6950475 GCA_037367275.1 Coranthus polyacanthus
TTTAAATGACCCCCCCCCCCCCCCTCTCTCTCTCTCTCTCTTAGATCTTAACCATTTGAACAATGCAGCCTTGTCTCCCCTGGGTCCAGCCATGGCCTTGTCTCACCCTCATAACAACCTGGGAATCGGCTTCAATAAATACACCTCGCTCAAGGCTGTGGGTGAGTACAATTACACACAAAGACTTTTAAAACACACACAAACAAATCTGAATCAAGCGGGGAGGATGGTGAAAAATACTAAAATGTCCCCATGCTAATGCACACTCAGGAGGAAAGTGGTAAGGGGGAACAAGCACCCATTAGGATAATGGATTTTTTATGAGTCTGACTCTCATCCAACCATGTTGAATCATGGCTCATGTTTCAGTGCTGTGGCTGATGCCTGTTTTTTTTGTCCACAGACTACAGTACATTACAAAAAACATGTAAATATTATGACTTCTGAAGTTATATTGCTCCCAGCACCACTGAGGTTTGTAATACTCTCTCTTTACAACATATGTTTGCTCCACAAGTGTGTTTAACAGGTAAAATTTCAAAACTCTAACCTCTCTCACTGGGTAGCAGGAGATTATCAGACAATTGTGCAGACACACAAAGCACAGCTGACTGTGGTTTTGTTTTAACAGCCCACACATAACAAATTTGTCCAGACACTCAAAAAAGTAAGTGAGGAAAACAGACTCATAGTCCTGTTACAGTCATTAAAGTTTAGACCACAATTAACTGCCTATTTCGCACTATTATAATACAACATATAACATTATATATATATAACATTATATATATATACACACACATATATTGTATATATATATATATACATATATTGTATATATGTATATATAATACAATACTTTTATTTTTTTAAGTATTTGTGTTTTATGCTACGTTTGTATGGGTGGTTGAGCTGAAAAAAATGAGTGATCTGTGAATTTTCCCTGATAACCAACCAAATATACTCATGATATCACAATTAGAAATTGTAATATTGTCCACAATTGTCCACAACTGAAATACCGTCAGTCAAATTATTGAAGTTAAGCGCCTCAAGATTAACAGGTGGCGGCGCTAATCCTCCATCCAGGAGATAGAAACGAGCACCAGTCAAACCTCAAACAGTGAAAAACAACAGAGGAAAATGGAGGAAATACTGATGGACAGACAACATTTCTCTTAGTTTTATCCAACTGTTTTAATATAGGTGAATGAAAATGATTAAATTATATAAAGTGATCACTCAGCTGAAATGACTTTTATCAGGTATTATATATGACATTATATATATATATATATATATATATATTATATGACAGCACAGACACAGATTCAAACCCAACTCAAACGTGTAGAAAAGACAGTATCTAAGAACAAAGAAACACTGCATTTTTTGCCAAAATTGTGGGTTTTAGGAAAGCCCAGTCATTTTCAAATCAATCTACTCATTTTGTAGTACTTAGTATGTAGGGTGCATGATGTAAATATATTTGGAGGCTGTTAATCTTTATCAAATTATCTGTTCCATAGTGCTTTGACATATTATCTATAAATAAAATGCACAATCACTACCATGAGGTTTCCTTTAGTTTGGTCGGTCAGAATCATAAAAAACTGAAGAAGAATCAAAACTGAAGAATCAAAGTGCGGAATTCCTGCACTGAACAAACAGACAACAGGATCACTGTTGCCTTATGACCACGACAAAACACTGCTGTTTGTCATCTACCTAAAGCTCCGCCACTGTAATGTTGACATGTATTGACAGCTTGCTTTCTGTAAATAGTAATCCTAAGTCTGCTCTGGTGTATAAAGCATTGTTGATGATAAATGGTACTGCACTGCATACTCAAACCACTCAACAATATGAGAATAAAGTAAAAGACTCATGTAACTCTTTGCTTTGTCCTCCACACCACACACACACAGATATTACATGTTCCTAATGCACAAGCAAACAAGATGGAGACAAGTTTAAACATGGGCATGCAGACACACATATACACATACCATCTATCATCTGATCACTGCAGACAGATAAGGACACAGTGACGATGATTGGGGATGACTGACACATGTACATGCACTGTGCATTGAAAATGCAAAGACTGCACTGTCCATCATAGCTGAAAAATATCAGACAGAATACGCTGAACATGACACATCTCGAGTTTTGAAGGCAGTAATCAACTGTGCACTGTTTTGAGCTTTATATAGCTTTTTATATAAATAACACAAAGAAATGCAACTTTAAAAAGTACTTCTTCAATAAATATGAGAGAATAATGCAGAGAGAGCAGACATGTAGAAAAGACGGGCAGAGAAAAACTGAGGCCAGCAAAATGAGTGAGAGAAGTCACTGAAAATGGAGAAGAGAAGCAGGAAACAGAGAATCCCATCTCATTGTTCTACTCAGAGGGTGAGAAACAAAGGCCGATCGCAGCAGCAGCGACACGCCGACCACTCCACAGAGAACGTCAGCCGCATTTTACTGAAACATACTTCAAAATAACTAATCCCTCACACACAGAGGTGCAATGCTGCGTCTCTCCTCTCACAGGTCTTCAGCTCTGCTCCAGTTTTATGCCACAGAGATGATGAACCACTCTTCTCTGTGCAACTGTTTTGTATCTGCTGTTTTTCTTTCAGTCTCTCATCGCACACGTGTTGCCTTGCGATCCCCCAGCAGTATGTCATAGTGCTTTGAATGACTTAATCATGTAACACAACACAGGTACATCACACCTACCGGGGTTTCCAGTAGGGTTTTTTTTCTTAGCGGTCCGCTGAATTTATTTTACTTAATGGTCACATTTCAATAACAGCTTCAAGCCAAATATAATCTATGCCTATGTTGACAAAATGTTTACAATGACCTCAAAAGACTGTTTAATAAACAGTAACAACTGAACAAAACAAACAGTTATGTAGTGGTTTAAAAGAGCTGAATTCACTATAAAGCTGTACTCAGTTACATGTTTTTGTGTTGTCAGAAAACAGAACAAGTATGAAGTAGTAATTTAATTGATATAAAGACCACATGTTGACCAGTAACCACTTCTAATCCATTTTCAAGCTGCTGTGCTGTGGTGATAAAAAAAAATGTTCTAACATTTTGTACATGCCACACATATAGGACCGCATCAGTGCAAGGTCATACAGCCCTGTGTCACTGCAGCATATTGGCATTATATCAGCATTGAACTAAATGCTTAAAACTCTAAAACTATAGTCAAACCGTAACATATCAACACACAAAATTTCAGCTAATTGACCCATCAAACATTTGGCTCAGCTCATGAATTTGCAACTGGTCTCTACTCAGATCAGCAGGTCGGTTTGGGGGCAAAAGCCAAAGTCAGCATCAGGTTTTTTGTCAAAATAACTACGTCTATCATTTCCTCAATCAACCACTCAGATAGTATGTTATTGCATGAAATCTACATCTATCTGGCAAAGTTTTAAACCGTGCTGATGATGAACCAGCTCTTAATGTCCACATAACACTGGTGGATGGAAATGCGCATAAATTCATATTTTCTTTGGTTAAATTTGGTTAAAATTTGACGGAAACCTGCCTCCGTCATTTACACACTTTCCCATCATTTACAACAGCTGTAAAAGAATGGATCACATCTTCTCGTCTGAATTGTCAGTGGCAGCCCTTTTCAGTGTTTTCTTTCATTACAGATACCTTCTTGCTCTTTTTCAACTGCTAATTGCTCATTCTTAGGTCGCATGCTGCTCTCCTTCAAGGAGCTCGCTCACAAAGAGATACTCACAAAGAGAGACTGTACATATTGTACAATCCAATCATCTTTTCACACATGCTTATCAGTTGTCTCGCTGGGCAATAAAGTGCTACCCGGTCCGGAGATTTCTGGCTGTGTGGACAAAGTCATGGCTAGGACACACTAATGTTTGGATGGGGAAGCTGAACCTGTGCCAGGTAACACTGCAGGTATCTGGGCCAAGCTGTTTTGAAATCTTCATTAGACATTAGGACTTAATGCGGCAGTGGATGTGTGGACGGATGTTTTCTCTGAAGAAGTTTGAACAAATACCTCACGTGCGATTCACACAGATCTGTAGAGGTGGTTGTCAGTGAATGTCAAGTCTACAGGAAAAACAAAAGACAACTTAAGACAGAAGGTGGAGGGATATTTGTGAAGAGGGTGTGACAAACTGTTCGGCAGGACACTACAGCTCCAAGCTCTGGGCCAAGAGTGCCTGAACCCTTTAATTAAAAGTCTGGAAATTCAACAGCCTGAGCACTATTACAGATAAAGAAGAGAAAATAATGCACAGCATATTTAATTTAAAAATGCACATTTATAAACATCATATGTAGAATTGGGAAAAAAATAAAGGTCACATTTTAAAATTTAGATTTATATATATATATATATATATAGCACATGATTGGTTTTGGGAAAGATACCAGGCCTTGTGGATTCTTCAACAAAAAATTACATTGAAATGATTCATACTGTATTCATGGATTGCAGAAACATGGCACCAAACACAATGACACCATTTTATTCAGGTAACTGTTTGTACCAGCTCTACGAATTTTAAGATACTGTCAGTTCAATTTAATGCATCTATATACACATTTTTCACTTGTCTTAGGAAAGTAAAAAGGTTAAAAATGTGCAAATGCTACAGCGAAGTGACTGTTCACTACTGGGGACAAAACCCTACCAACAACTAAACAGAACGCTCTGCCTTTTCCCTTTCATCCAGAACACACAAAAGACTGTATTCAATTATACCGAATTTGAATATTCATTTTATTTTGAATTAATAACTGGTTTGAATTGAATCATGAACCATCAGATGAAATAATGGTGCAATACAGTGGAAATCGCTTGTAGGGATCATGGTTACAGTGATAGACCACTTAAATAGATCAAAAAGCCTGGGGGAGAATCATGATCAGTTTTAAAGTTTTCATAGGCTGGTTTGAATGATGGAAAAAGAACATTGTGTTTAGGAAACATGGGAAGGTGGCAACAATCAGACTTGTTCTGCATTCATGTCATATCGTTTGATTCAGTTGTGTTACGTGGGAAAAACTCAAAGAAATAAGGATTTTCTCACAGCTACAACACTATACATGTGTCAACAGGCACCAACATATCTACAAAAACCACCACTACCAATAGTTGAAGGCAAAGAAACCTACCATATGTATATAAAGGCTCTTACAGACCGTGAGATTTCAGCCATCTTATATGTTTATTGCCACATGGTGCACCATGGATCTAATAAACTGCTGCAGACTGTGAGATGATAACATCTAAACATGTCATCTGTGTGTATTGTCTATCAGTGCCACTACAGTGTTAAACAGTGAAGCTAAGCGGCCAACTTGGGATACTGACTTTGCAAAGAAAGCAAAATGAATGCTTTGTCCTGTTTTGTCAAGGATACCCCAAACTTGCACAGTGTAAACCCAGCTTTATACTTAAAGACAGCTGACAAATTAAAGGTTTGGTCAGAATAATGATCCACTTATACTGAGCAGTTTGACCAGGACAGATGTCATCATTATAAGCAGTTTCCTCTACAATTATGTTTTAGATCTTATGTCATTGTGATTTGTTTTAGTTGTGATATCTATCATTTTTCTGAACAGGATGCCCCAGAATAACTTAGGTGGCATTAAAATAGACCAAATAGTTTACACTATGTTGTCAAACTCTAAAATCCTTCTGAGGCCGAAACTTATGCAGTTATAGCCCAGATTGGGCCCACAGGCTTTGCTTCAGGCTACTCCTGGATGGAGAGCAAAAACTGATGTTGTTGAAGAGCACAACATAAATGAGAAGCAAAAGGAAAGAATGAAACACAAGAGAAAGAGTGGGAACGAGCAGATGGAGAGTCTGTGAGATGGAGAGGAAGGCGCATAATACTGTCACAGAGGACACGGCTGTCAGGTGGTCCTGCTGGCAACATGTGTGGAAAAACTCAACTGGACGGCAACAGCAGTTGTTGTGGGAAGGAAGGGTGTGTTTAATTCATTGTTTCTGTGTCGTCCCAGATTCTTCCACTCTGTCCAGAGATTTGAGCCAATCTTTTTCACATTTCGCTACTATGGCTTCAGCTGCAGTTCATTATACAGCTGTCACAGCTTGAAAGGCCAAGGCATATAACAGAGTCAAAGTAATGCAAAGAAATTAAGGTTGTTTTTTTTCATCAAGAAATAAGAGAAAGTTTGAAAAAAGATGACGGATGCGGATGTCAGTAACATCAGTAGTGTCTATGCCAGTGGTAAATGTGGAGTAAATGTGGAGTGTTTGTAAGAAAAAAAGATGAAAAATCAAAAGACAAGGGCAGTGTCTCTCAGGGGTTCAGACCTGGCATTAACGTGCCTTTTTGGTGAGCCGATCACAAGTGACCAGCTCAAAGTGCATCTGCTCACACCTGGCATTAGGATGCATCTCGAGTGATATCTTCTGTTGATCTCACACTATATACAAACACACAAGCTCATCTATAGCCTAAAACATAGCCCAAGCTTTTATCTTGAGTTTAACAGACTGGCTTTGTAATATTTCATTACAAATTGAATTCATTGTGAGGCCCAAAAAATATCAGCAGCTTTTAAGTTGAAATATTTTATTGGATGTGACCTACTGTGAATCAGTCAATATGACAACTTTGACCATTTGTATTTATTGGCTCTCTTGCATGACGTACGCTTTAGTGATGACTGAATCTGTAAGCACTTTATGAATTTCTACTTCAAATTTCATTTGAAGAAAAACAGTGGGTGTCATTCTGGTGCACGACACATATTAGGCATGCACAATATTTTTGTGGGTTTTGTGAAATTGTGTCTTTAAAATGATGCATTTGGCGCACTGACTTTCATATACACAGAGGTATCAACTGAGTAGGCAGTCCTACTCAGGGAATTCATCCAGAAATGAATTCACATTCACCGCTAAAAGAATGTAGTCATATGCATCCCAAACTACCTCCTAATGTGGTCTGAGTTATTAGATCTCAATGCATCCTCAATGCATCATGAGTGGGTTCACATCTTGCATTACAAGTGACACTCATATTGAAAGCAGGGCTGAACGGCGCAAGAGAAAAACTCAGGAGAAGCTTTTTGTAGTGACTTGGAGCTCTGGGCCCTAAATGGATGGCCCCACCCACCAATCACCTGCAATGAAAGAGAAAACCACATCACACAAAAAGCTGCACAAGACGGGTCTGTGCTTTAACATTTTTCATAGAACTGTTAAATTAGGTATAACACTTAAAGTGCAGCGAGCACACAGCTGGCGGAGCAGCCTTTTCAAGCTGCCAGAATCATGTGATGCACTTTGCTGAACACACACATAAATATCAAGCGGCTTATTTCCTTTTCAGTGAGTGAAAAATGTATGTAAATGTGTTCTTTGTTGCTTACAGTTGCACACACAGCATAAATATAGAACATAGGACACAATACAAATGTTTCATATGTGCAGACACTGACACAAATATATACTAATCCTCAACAAGTTCCTATTTTGCAAATTTGAAATGTAAGCAAAACAGTTTCTCACTTCATTCCCCCATTCAACAACTTTACAATAAAAAAAAAACTCTTTAATTTCTGTTTTTTGTCCAACCAAACTAGATTAGTTCAGAACATTTCTTAGTCTTCTATTTCTTTCCAAATATCTGCAAGATATACTAAGTGAACAGTGAACTACTCGTTATAGTAGTGACCGGTTTTCACCTAATTTTGCTGACATGGTGGTTTAAATCTAGTTTAATGTTAAATATTAAAGCCCTTTTTAAGAGCCAGCTGGCCTGTGAGATAGATGAAATTAAACTGGTTCTAATGACTGAGTAGAGACACTGGGAAGGATTGGATTTGAATTCTTTTATTTTACTGAAGGAGTAAATCATTACTGGAGGCACAATGAACCCACATGTGAGGTATTTAATAACCGCTTATAAGACTGATAGTACTGGACAGTTTCCTGACATACATCATGGAGACAATGCTATGAAACCACCAGAGTCCAATGGTCAAAATACATAGACACTACAGATACACTTCAATATGCTTTCAAGGGCAAAAGATGCACTTTTGAGAAGCATACTGATTGTGTCAGGAGATCCTGCAAGGCTTGTAAGTCCAGTCAATGGTTTCATCACACATGCATGCATGAACACTCACTAATGGAAAGCTGCATTGATCGACATTAATTACCACCAATTAAACTCAACTGGTTATACATCAACTACCCAGACTATAGGCATAGGATCAGACACATCTACACTAGGCATGTCACAATTATTACATAAACACCTTATTTGAGGTAACTGCAATTATTTAGCGTAATCATGATAATCATCTCCATTCACTCCATTCAACAGAAAAACAGAAATGTTATGTTTGCGTCATTACTTCTACAACATTTTCCCACAGTTTGAGATTTGACTGACGCTCTTTTATTTCATTGCACAATTAATCAAACTGCAATATCAGCCTGTGCAATTTTAGAATCGCAAAAAGCTGCAATTTAAAGGTCCAGATAAAGGAGGATTTAATGTGACCTAATTGCAGTAATGGGGAAAAAATAAAAAACAACCTGTATGGTGATAATGTGGCTTCAATGACACTGAGCAGAGAGAGGTACTGGGTAAAACATGCACAACGAAAGTCAATTTTTCTATTTTTTATGCTAGTTAAAGTTTGTATGTTTGAATTGAAGAAAAAAAAAACAATTTCAAACTGAGCAATCTGTGCATTTTCCTTGATAACCGAGCAAGTAGATTCAAATTGAGATCGCAAATCGCAATATTGACAATAATCATAATCTGACTTTTTAACCCAATCGTTTAATCAAATTTTCATTAGCGTGACAGCCGCCATCTTCACACATACACTGTCTTAAACCTGCAGATGAAGATGATACAATAGCAACTGCATCTGGTGATTTCCAAGAAAGACACATGAATGACACTGAAAGGCAGCTGACTAAATGCAGACCAAAAAGTCTAAAAACAAGACCAAAAAGATATGAAGGCAGAAAGACTGAAAGATTAAGAGAAAAACATAGGAGGCGGTTCTTCTTCTTCCTCAGTCTCTCCAGGAAAATGGCCGAGTGACACAAGGCAAAGTAAACAAGGTTGTTAATGTCTTTAGGCCAGACTGTGTATAAGAGGGAGGGCAGTGATGATGACCGAACAGCAGAGTCAAGTTCCACTCATGGAGATTGCCCTAATCTGACTCGACATGCTAAACCCATTCTATTTTTACTCCCTGCAATTTTACCCAGCGCTCACTCATACTGCTTTTTTCTCTTTTTTTTTTTTTTAATACGGTACAGACCCTTTAATCATGCTTCCTGACACATGCTCCCAGCTTCACCTTCTTTGCTTTGGCTTTTGTTTGATTTTCTTAAGTGACAGATTTTCCTGGAAAGCCTGTGTGTGAAATGTGTGTGATGTCTCTGTGTGACTTAAAGCAGATGATCTGACTCATTCCATAGTCTCCTTTTCATTACTGCCTCGCTCACACACCCAACCTTTAATCAGCCCGAAACAGATGAAAAAAATCAAAAGTGTGAGGTGAACTTTACCCTAATCAACAAATATCAACTTGCTACACAATAACATAGCTTTGTCTCAGTACTTAAGTTGTTTTATCTTCAAAACTTCACCTCATCAATTACCACAAACGAAGAATAATTTATAGTAAAACAAAAATCATTAAGGTTTGACACTAGCTCAGATCATTTACCAATGATTTGTCTCATGCGTCTAATGTTAAGAAAATAAGATTTGCAAATGGGAAATCATTTTCCGTCTTGTAAAGTTCACATTACAAAACTGGAAAAATAAGATTTCATTACTGGTAAACAGTAATGCAATATTACTTGAGTAAAATGAATAAGTTGTTATACATGTGTATATGGGTGTGTGATAATTATGTATACATTTGTGTAAGGAGGAAATATTCCCAGTGATGTCAATTGTATACGACACTAGGAGAGAGAAAAGCAAAACATCAGACAAATTCATTTTAATTGTGCAGTGTAAATACAGTACTTTATTAGTAGCAGTTGTTTATTGTAATTTAACTGTTTAGTCCGTTTATAGTGATTCTTTAAAGTCTGTCACCACTAGTGATGTGTTTGGTTAGTTCACTTGACCTGCAGGAGTTTGTGTAACATGTTTTACTGGAAAAGAGTCAGTAAATGAAGCTCACCTTGTATGTCTTTGACTTAAAAGTAAATATTTAAATTTTATTTAAAAAAGATATATAAAATATCACTCGCTCAACAAAATATTAAATATTTAATCATAACAATTTAACCTCATCTGTCTTGTTTTGTCCTCCTCTCCTGTCTTTCTGTCTCATTGCAGACACGGCTGCAAGAGACTACTACAAAAGCTACCCGATGGTAGACTACACCCACCGCCAGTCCCCTCCCACTTTCCAGCCAATCAACTTCCACCCTAAGGATAAGCCCTTCCTCCCACCGCCTGACATCCATGCACCGCTGGCCATCACCATCAACGCCTCCCAGATCCCCAAGCCTAAGATCTCCAAGACCAACACCCACCCGCTGACCTCCAGCTCGGCCTTCAAAGCATGGGACCCCAGTAAGAGCCACGTCCAGCACGCAGTGGCCTCTCATATGGGCCTCCAGGGGCCACACCACCCCATCCAGCAGCAGCAGCACCAACCTCTGCACCAGCAGAACAGCCGACGCCAGGCCTACTCCAACAAGAGGCAGTTCAGCATCGAGACGCTGCCTGAGCTCTTCTCCCAGCCGCTGGGCTATGGCCACTCACCACACATGCACCCTAAGCACAAGGGACTGCCCACCAACAGCAAGACAGAGGTCACGGTCTGAACATGGGGACGTATGGATAGGCATATAAATAGACAGAAGACCCAGAGGAGACGAGAGGAGAGTAAGGGACTTACTCAAATATCTTTTATATCCACAGCCATAAAGGCAAAAAGGGGGCAAGCAAATATCATGATTTTTTTCTTGCTCTGCATTTTCCTCATTATTGTTGATAGCAAAATTAATAACATGAGTGACATGTGTGTACTTTTAAAACCACTGGATCAAAAGTTCAACAGCAGATAAACTGAAGGTGGTGGATTGACAGGTGGCGGCTTTAACTCTTTGAACCAGGAGGCTCTTTAAATAATTGAGTGGCCTCTCAGTGTGTTGGCGCAGTTCTCTCCTCCTCCTCCTCCTCCTCCTCCTGCTCCTCTCAACCCCCTCAAACCTCAATGACACACTGTACTGGTCTGTAGCACCACTCCAACACGCACAAAAGCCCCACACGCAGACGGTATTCACCCCACTAACTCCCTCCTGCACACACGAGCACAGCTGCAAACAACAGAAATTGTGGTAAGGGAGTGTTTCCCGTAAGACTTTGGCTTCCCATCAGCGGAGACAATGCCATTGTGTTGTCAGCTCCCACTGCCCTCTAGCCCTCGGGAAAGTGAGATATCAGCCTGGCAATTCATACCAGAGGAGGAGGGCAGGAGGAGGAGGGGGGGTTTATTCATCTCATTCCAGGGGCAAATGAGATGAGAAGGATCTGAACCATGTACAAACACACAATACACACTTGTCAAAAACTACAGAAGGTTCCCAGCAGTGTCAGAGACCACAGGCACCCCCCCCCCACTGACACATAAACAGAAACACAACAATCTTGTATCCCCACATACACAAATTGATCCACAGATCCAGAAGAAATAAATAGGCAAGCTCGGTTGTTGGCATTTATGTTATGCTGCTCGTGTAAGTCAGTTTCCTGTGTTCCTATGGATGTTTGTGACTTAAGAAAAAAACAGGATGTGTCACGATAACAAGTCTATGTTGTATTCAGAAAGGTCAGTCCAAAGTCATCCTCTCTGCTCCACGCTGGGTTTCACGAATAAGACTATGTTTGAGTCAGAGAAATGACACACAATGTTCCATGAAGAGGCATCCGGTTGTACCAGGAGGTGACTTTTCAGATTATACACATTGTTCAAAATACACTTCACTATAGAGGGTATGCACGTGATGTCACAGTAGAGGAAAAAGTCACTGTGCTAATACCTACTTAGTGGCAAAAAGACTGCCTACTGTGTGGCAGCCTTCAGATTGAACGAAAACATTAAAAACATATCAATAACGGGAAAGAACTGGTGTGTGATTACATGAAAACACGCCTGCTTTGTCTGTCATGTAGCTGAAATTACCGTGACAAAGGGTTGGGCGATATGACGGAATGAACTGTGTGACGGCAGAAATGTGTCTAGACATTTTGCAATATGGTTTCTACTGTAGGCTCTTGAGGGATCTCACGAATCCAGCTAGTTGTAGTTTATTTTGACAGTGTTATTGTTCTCATTTGGAATGTTAAAGTTTCCATTTTGAAAGAATATTAGTTTTACAGTTTTTTTGAGTCTGTTTTTCACTCAAGTGTTGTCTCATGAGAGGGAGTTGTTTTTGTTTGTATGGCATTAAATGAAGTAAATACTCAAAAGTGATGAACTACATTTTTATTATAAAAACCATTTCATAGTCAAATTTAGAGAAAAATTCACTATTGATGGCTTGGAAGTCCAACAATAAAAAACAACGTGTTGTAGTGTAAGTTATGCATTTTTTGTATTATTCACACAGTGTAAAAATGACCAACCAGCAGCAAAAGTAACCCATAAATGTTAGGAAACTTAATTCCTGCCAGTTATCTATTTGCTTTACTTACAGCCATGTTGCAGTATGTTTTACATCCCAACTGATGGGGCGTGTTCTGATGGGAAAGTAAGGTCAGTGCATATCCTCTATATTGGTGACAGGTACATAAATTTGTAAGGACAACGTTTCAAAAACATATAATAATATTTAATGTTATGGAGTCTTTCTGAGTGTGGGAAGAGAAAACAGTGATGCATGCTGGAATTCCTTGTCTCAATATACAGCTGCAAAGCTGTCTGATGCATGTGTTTAGTTCTGCAATGCTAATGTAATCTGAAAGGCTGAAACCACTTGTCAGTGCAATGCCTGTAATTTACTTCACTTCGTGTTAATGAAGTGCTTTAACGTCCACAAATTAATGACTGCTAGCACTAGCCAAAAGAAAAAAAAGCTAAGTAATTCCTGCTTTGATTGCATTCGAACAGCAAACTCATAGCATAAAAATGGTCAGATTTTAAAACGTTGAATATTGACACATTGTATCAGTTTATGATGACAAAAATGTCAAATACAGCCTTTAAAATCCTTTACCCCTACTCCACATCCTCTCACTTTCACTGTACAGAGCCGTCCACAGTCAGCCTGACTCACTGATTGAAATCACCTTCATTTATTATCATGAGCGCAGCAGCTATGCCGCAGTGCATATGCCTGGCAAATGCTAAAGGACATCAGACAGGTGGTGGAACCTAATCAAACAGCAGCGTTTACCAGAGTCACACACTATTTAGCACTTTTCCTCAATGGCTCTCTCTCTTCTGTCACTCCCTGTCTTTCACTTGCTTTTTTTGCTCCCCAGCAGAATGTCTCCCAAACCCCAACCTCCCTCTGTGCATCCGTGTCAATGGAGGCTTGAGCGATGGGTACAGAGCATTTGTCTGCTGTTTGCTACCCCGCACCCCAAGCTGTTGTAAACCATAATATTCTCACTGGGTCCTCTTAGGGTGTGTGTTTCTGTGTACAGGGGGACACCCATGATTAATAACCAGTCACAGCATGGCACACTCCAAATTTACTCCCAGATAGACCATTAACACTCACATACACTCACAAAGCAAGAGATACACACAAATAGACAAGCATGCATTCACAAATGCAAGCTCATGAATGACCAGATGCTTTGCAATATATTACTCACATCTGGAGATTTGCTGGTTCCATCTGCTACTTTAAGAATGAAGCAAGTGGATTTTCAGTGAGAGAAATTCACTTTTTCCTCGCAAGCAAAAATGTCAGCCAAATTTTGCCAATTTGCATCTCAATTTTATGGAGCTGTGAATGCACACAAGCAAATGAAATGAGCGAAGGAGTAAAACTTTAATGAGAAAGACAATTAATTAGCAATATAATGCTTGTTTGTAATACTGCAATGGCTTCTCCACTTTACCTCTCCAAGATGAGAAAAACCTGTTAGGCAAGCTGTTGGAGTGGTGCACAGAGCTGCTGGCATGCTTTTGTAATAAGGGATCAGTGGAGAACGGGGATCATGAATACAAAAGCATCAGTGGGATATGTTTGGTGTGAATATGCATCAAACACATCTGTGCTTATGCTTTTGCCAGCAATGCACAGAAGTGTACCACGCCACATGTTTCTTCACTATGGCTTCGCTGTCTATCTGGCTTTTATTCCCACAAGGTGCCACACTTTTAGTGGGTCACTTTGTATGAAATGCAAAAAGCTTTCTGGCCTCTAAAAGCCCTACCAAAATATTCTGTGGGGTCTGTCCCTAATCACTCGGAATGCATTAGAGGTTGAGAACAAATGAGGAATGACAGGGAGTAAACAAGCAATATGCGTCAGTAAAGCAATAAGCGCCCAACCATCCTCACTCTATCCTGATCTCTCTATGTCTATGTGGACCCATTTGGAGCACTCTGAGTTTAGGGGTGGGTACTAATGAGGGTTAGTACAAGTGTTAGCAGGGGAGAGCAGAGCAAAAAAAAAAGGGTCTCTGTAAAGGACTTGGGAGAAAATGATGAAGACGAGACAGAGAAGAGAAATGGGGTTGCGTGGATATAGCTGATAGCTGTTTTTCATTCCGATTTGTCTGGGTCGCCTAAAACCTTCATTCTGGGTTCTATCTCTCTGACTCTGTACTCAAACTACCAGATTTAAAAAGGTACTGTGTGACTGAACAGGTAAACTCAAGTTAATTTCAAATCTGAATGGCACAATTTTGACATCTTTCAACATCTGTTAAATTATTGTTGTTGTTTGGGTCTTGGAGGAACAGGATCCTTCCATACTCCTAACAAAACAGCATGGAAGGTTTAGCACCATGGCAAAACTGGATATACAATCAAGGAGTGACAGTCTACAATGAGCCCTTCAGGACAGACAGAGCCCGAGGACAGGCTACCAGCAAGGTGAAAGAGACTGACAACTTTTCTCAGTTTGTTGGCTGAGATGGCTCACGATGATTGGCTGGCAGAATTAAACGAGTACTGTGAATGGTGGATTCTTGAATATCCTCTTGCTCTTCAGATGAAGCAAATCATGCTGATGTACTGGTAAACAGTAACACTTTTAGTGTTAATTTACCTATGGTCCAGCATCGTGGCTCCAGGAGGCACTGTAGCATTTTGTTTTTCTTCAGTGCTGCCTGTACAAACCTCTATGACTCCCTTCAGGGAAAGGAATGCCCGGGAAAAAAACAGTCGATGAGGCAGAATAAACTGAACTGGAAAGCCTCTAATAGGCCAGAGTCAAGCCTCTGTTGTGGACAGTGTAAATACTTGAACACACTCAAAAACATACAAACATGCACATACAAACAAAACAAGACAAAGGAGCCACAGAGGATTGGCACCAATTATATCTTCCATACAATGTCCACAACTTTGTGGAAAGAAAACAGGACCAAAAGCCTTGAATTAGAAGAAATTGAGTACACCTAAGTGATGCTTCAGCATCCAAAACAGTGAGAATGCTGAGTCTGTTTTGAATCATCAGTTTAGAGTGCATTTACTCAATCTCTTCTGATTAATGACAGACTATGGCGTCACTTGCTCAACTCGGAGCTAATTGACTGTTGTTTGTAAAACTCCCTCTCTATAAAAGAAACAATGCAAGTATTCTACACAGGTGATCTGAATGCAACCTGGTAGACATACTTGGGTTCCATGACCCCTAGCAATATATAGATTATGGTGTATGGTTCAATTGTTTCTTTGTTTTTTGTCAGTTTGTTTGTTTTTTGTACTGTGTTTTTTCAAGGATTGTGCGCCTGTCAAAAACAAACTAGGTTCATTTTTTGACCAATGGAAAGTTTAAAGTGCTTCCGGATTTTAGACTCATGCTCTAACAGCTTTCTGACTCACCCTCCCTTACTATCACAGGATGCCATGTGCTTGAAGCTTGTGATCTTTTGAGTTACCTTGTATGGTATACATGCACTCATGTATTTAATGTTAAAAAATATTGCATTGTATCCAAGTGCTTTGCCAACACATTAGCTGAAAGAGGAACGGAAGATTCGGTGATTCTTGTACAGCTTTTGCATCTGCAAAAAATGAAAAAAAAAAATCATGTGTTGTTTCATGATATTTGTAATGGGCAGCAATAGGCTGCCTTGGATTGCTATGTACTACTTGTGTATATATGTATGCTGTACCACTTGTCTGCTGTGAAATTTGTTGACTACTCAGCTTATATAAGGGCTTTTTATAGAGCAGACTGGGCAATCTGACGTCAATCTCTGTAACTCAAGACAAATTTCTCCAGAGGTTTTTTTTTTAGGGTTGAAGGGTTATAAACTGAATTTTCATGCATACAAGATGCTATATAAATAAAGTTTTGACTGACTGACTGAAATGTCTATAGGCACTCTATATGACGTTGACCCATGTGTCCTGTTTGAATAAATCTTTCGACAAATATAGCATTTATTTGTAATTCATACCTGTGTGTATTGGTTGTTTCTATCCAGTAGAATTATGTCAAAAAATCTAATTCTGTAGCTGTGCTTCACACAATGGCAAAGGGCACAGCGCTATACGTAGCTCATTAAATGATCTGATGTTTCTACTGTCAAGCACAGAGGAAGTGGCATCATATTGAAATATTTTTAAGGCTCCTGCATAGGTGCAATTATTTCAAATAGTAAACATCCGTTTTTGGATTCATTTCCACAGAAAGTCCACATTGAAGAGGCAGAAACATAGAAAGTAGCCTGAATAGACCTGAAAAATAATTTGAAACATTCAGCTGAAATTCATCAAGACGTCTGTCAAAATAAATCCTTGAACACACAAAAACCTCTAAAGGCAGAAGGCAGACAAAATGGGTTTAACAAAAGGATGCATTTCACAATGACTAAAAGCACTGACAGTCATAGACAATTATCAGAGAACATCATTTTCCTTCCAAAATACCCAAGTAAAAATGTTGTGACACCAATCATAGCAGTGTTAGCAATGAAACCTCCATCCGATACAAGCAACAGCCTCAAACAAGGCGTTCCTGAGCTTGATTCTCAGCAGAATATGCCCCCAGGTCACTGAGACATCAGGAATCCCACAGTTTACTAAAAGCAGACAAGTGACAGCCTACTTACTTTGAGAAACCATAAACAGCAGTTTCTTCATTATGAGTAGGACACAGTATAAGTCAAGACATTTAATCTTGCAAGGCATTATTCGTACACAGGCTCTAAATAGTGATTTTTTTTTTTCAAGCCAGCCATTCAAAACTGATCTATTCACACAATGATTATGAGTATCCAGTAGATACGGTGGTGGTGCCAAATGAACCATTATTAAGACTGTTATAATAAGACATTCCATTTTGGGGACACTTTGGGTTTTACATTTCCATAAACAAAGAAGCATGTAAAGGATTATGTGAGCTGCAAGAACTGCCTTTTAAAAATAGAATATAACAGAAACATAACCAACATGCACTGCTACCTCACTCACTCATCATCGTCCTGATTGAAATGAAGAGTAGAAAAACATCAAGACTAAATGGCAGCCTGGATGAAATGTGTAAGAGACATGGTGAAATGTTAGTTACTGTTGACAACAGACTTGTTTTAAGATGCATCCACACATCTCTATAAGACAGTTTGACTGTCCGTCCATCCATCAGTCCCATTAACCTTCAAAAACAATTTTCTCGGCTATTTCAAGTCAGATTGATGAGAAACTTGAAAACAAGTGGTTTTAGTGACCTCATGTTCTTAGTTTTGATCAATACTTTTGGTAACTACATAAATATATTTTTTTCTTTACATTAACGGCCAGGAAATTACTATTTTGTTTGATTGTACTTCACATTTAATTGTCACCGTAGATTAGTTTGTATGTGTATATATCTATATATTTGTATTAACTGAGCGGTGGCCTTGCTACATGGACTTCTTCGTGATGTATCTAGTATCGTAGTAGTATCTGTATCGTGATATATCATTGATAATATTGTATCGTGAGTTAGCCTGTGATTCCCGTTCTACTCATCCTCTCATGTTAGGTAAATGCAGCTGCATTGTATCTCTTTCTTCCCTTTCCCTTATATTGCTCTCTGTGTTGCCACTTAATTTGTTCTGACATCATGTGGGATTTGATCTGGATGTGTTTCCTATGGGTTATGAGCTGGCAGTGTGTGTTTTAGAGTAAGTTTGTCATGTCATCCGACAGCACATAAAACGTTGTGTGCTGCCCGTTTCCTGCGGACTGTCAAAAGACTAATCTCTTGTGCACACACACAAATTAGAAGCAAAGCTTGATCTTAATGCATTAACAATGGGAACAGTCGTTCAGTTAAGAAGTCAGCAGTAGGAGAGAAGACACCCAATTAATTCAATATCAATGTCTTGTCTGACTGCCCACCATATTTAAGTGGCATAGCTGTTTCATATTTAGTGAAACAACATCCTCTCCACTGTCAAGAGACTAATCTAGTTAAGGATGTCTGCAAAGTCATCTGCCTCAATTTATTTTCAACCTGCAGCTTACATTACACATCTTTTAGATGAGAAAGTTAATTGGTCACGACACTTAATATGATTGCCCATTTATCCTGGAACAAAGACGTACTGCAAATTAGACCTTACATTATATTTGACCTGAAGAAGAGAGGTGTAAGAGAGAGAAGGAGAGAGTCATAAACCAATTATATGAGCATGTATAAGATGTAGAATGCGCAACTTAATGAGAGATGACCTCTTAACACTGTTGTGTTATCCTACTGGCCATGAATACACAAACACAAAGATGGAATAGCTAATACTGTCCTTTATACTGTATAGCTGTATGCTGTATGGCTGAAAGAAATGGGGCAAAATAAGCATATCTAATGTGAAAATGCGAGTAATGTGTAAAAGTCAAGTAAAATAGAGTAAAATGAATGCAGATATTTACACATGAACGCACACCAAAGTAGAAAACAGTCTCCAGTATGTGGTATATGCACACAAACAATTTCAATTTCCTGCACTGCACCAACAGGCATTCAATATGTGTCAAGAGCTAAATTAGCATATATGTAACTGGAGACACCACTGGGGGAATGTGTAGCCTTATAGAAAGAATGAATGGAAAGGCATTAGTCTTTACAATGTCCCAGATGATACTGAATAAATCTATGTCTCAGAAGTCTAAGAAACTCCAAGCCAGGGTAACATATACTGTGTGTGTGTGTGTGTAGCTGTGGCAGGGCAGTGGGCATCATCTCCAGCTGTCACAGAAGTCACAGTTCATTTGTGTGTCTCAAGGGTTTGGACCAAATCCATCACAGAGAGCAAAAAGCCAAATGCCACAAACCATGTCCACAATAATTCTCTCTCTCTCTCTCTCTCTCTCTCTCTCTCGCTCTCTCTCTCGCTCTCTCTCTCGCTCTCTCTCTCGCTCTCTCTCTCTCTCTCGCTCTCTCTCGCTCTCTCTCTCTCTCTCGCTCTCTCTCTCTCTCTCGCTCTCTCTCTCTCTCGCCCATGGCGGGCATCCTAGGGTTCAGTACCAGTGTATAAATGTTCTTATTCAGGTCAGAGGATGCTGGAATATTGCATTACCATTACTTATCTGGCCATGTAATGCCATCTAATACTAACGCAGGAGCTCTGAATTCAAACAGCAAAACAAAACCTCTCACTCATAAAACACATGGGATCAGACCAAAGCCTATGTTAGGAATATGTTCAAATGATCTACATAGGAAGTGACTGTTGTATTTCAACTGTAAAGAAAATGTAAATAAACAATACTATGACATAAATACAATAGTTGTTACACACTGTTACACATTTAACAATTTAATTTAATTAAATGAAACAAACCAATGTCCTTTAACTGATGAAATTCTATGACAATTACAACAGTTACTAATTCATCAACAAACACATTCTGTAATATAAACATGGACTAAACACGTAACTGTAAGTTCAATGATAAGTCACTATCCTTGCAATAAAGCCATTCAATTATAACAACCTGGACAGACCCACAGCCAAAGATGCATGGATGCATCTAAATGTACTGACAACACTACTTCAGTTGATCTATCTGCATGAAATTTATTGAACTTACATTGAACTGCAGAGCAATTTTAACAGAAAATTTTCACTTCTTGGGTTCTCCACAAATATGAAGTATTTGTAGGACAATT
>JAPQRN010000026.1:6950915-6968275 GCA_037367275.1 Coranthus polyacanthus
TATACACACACATACACACACACACACACACACATCATTGCTATCTGACAGCTGATGACTCTACACAGATCAAACACAGCAGAATGCTTTTCATGTTTTAGCAAGAGGGTTTTATTTCCCAATCCAAGCATTACTGTTTGAATGCACTTTAGTGTATTTAGTGTAAAGCATGTCCTGTAGAATTCACTGGAGTCGTTGGCAACAACAGGCATGCCTTTGAGGTCAACACAGCACAATGTGGTCACATCTGCAGAGTAATGTTCATATCTGTTAAGCGACAAATGTGAATTGGTAAATTAGTCACTCTAAATTGCCCATAGGTGTGAATGTGAGAGTGAATGGTTGTTTGTCCCCTATATGTCAGCCCTCCAATGAACTGGCGACATGTCCAGGGTGTACCCCGCCTTCGGGTTATAGAAGCGGTTATAGAAAATGAATGAATGAATGAAGTGACAAATGTACAATACACAAGCACAAATCTTAAAGGGAGTGACATAGGTTCATCATCTGGAGCCTCACATTTTTGAACAGGCCTCTGATGTAGCACCTTCATGTCATCAATGTAGATAACAATATGGATTTCAAAAGGTATAAAATAAAAGAACATACCACCCCATTGATGTCCTGCGTTAACTTTGTCAGTTTCTGTCCAACAGTTCCTTTTTTTGACTTGAAGAGTTCACTGAAATGTGGAGTGTGCTGGTCTAGAGCCTCAAAGCGCATAAACCTGGCATGCGCTTTGACCGACAGTAAAATGGTTACATAAAGGTAAAATAGTTACTCACCAAACCAGTGTGCCAAGCATAAGAATCGAGGTAATGCCGGCTGAAAATTATCACTGCTGCCGAAGCGACGTTCAGGTGCTCCTGGCTGGTTCAGGCATGTTCCGCAAAGTGACGTAAAGCACCAAGAAGAGGAGGACTGATCTGCACGTGTGTAATTGTTGGGGTGAAAAACAGCCGTAGAGGAATTAGATCATTTACTGTAATAAAAGCACTAATACTGTGAAAGTAGCCCACCCTGTTGATTACAAGTAAAAGTCCTAATAATTAGTTAATTAAAAATACATTTTAATTACTGCAGCCATTCAAAAGAAAAGGAGCAAATCTTTGTAAAGTTGGAACCATGAAATGTTTTTGCATGATATATTACTTAAATGACTACCAAAATAGCTGCAAGTGATTTATATTGTAAATCAAGTAATTGATTAATCAACTAATAATTTGAGCTATAGTTGTATAAACTGTTGGGCAGGTGAGCCACAGGGTAGCCCCATGTGTCGCAAACTCGTGCAAGTAAAAAAAAAAGTTCAATCAGATGCATCTACTGCCCCTGCATCATAAACTGTTCTGCAGTTCTAACAATTACTAGCAACCTACAATTAGAGACAGAATTTTTAGTTGACCTTGACCTTTGACCTCTGGCCACCAAAATCTAACCAGTTTATCCTTCCAGAGTCCAAGTGTCAAATTTTGCAACGTTTTCTCAAAATGTTCCTGAGATATCATATTTTAAATGTACGTAACAGGGAGCAACAGACAGATGTATTCGAGCATTTCGGTATGAGGATGAGTTATAAGTTAAGAAATGCTGAACCAAAAAGCAGATGATCTCACTTTACCACTAACCAGCACCAATTGTATGCACATCATACAATAGCACAGCATCTAATATGTTAAATTAACATTCATATGTATCCATGGCACATACAATAACACACCCAACTAATTTCTTCCATTGTTGTCAGACAAACTATAGATAGGAAGATGAAGAAACTGGCAAATCAGGAAATATTTTGTCCTATACAGTGTGCCAGTGAATTAATATTCCTCCCAGTGCAATATGGAGACACCAGTGACATTTTACCAGCCCACCTTTGTGCATCCTACCAATGAATGGGCGTCTACCGGCACCTGACAGAGCCAGATAAGACAGGAGCTGCCACAACAAAGCCACTCACTGCAGACGATAATGACAGGACAGAGAACCAAATAAATAAAGAAAAAAAAGGCACCAAAAAGCTAAATGAGGGTAAAGGAAGGAGTGAAAAGGGGAGGAAATATCCTAGCTCTGAAGAAATATTGTCAAAAGAAGACTGATCACAAGAACGACTGTGCTAGATAAAACCAGCAGAAGAAAGCAAGGACAAAAGAAATCTGAGAGAAAAGGGAGATGACATTTCCAGCTGCACAGGAAGAAAGAAGGCGAGAGGCACACATTTGCCGCAGAACTAACAGAATGTAACATAAGCTGTGGAAAGAAAAAGAGAGCTGCACTGGCAGAGTAAGGAAGAACTAAAAGAAAGCTTTAAGTCTGATGCTGCAGGAGAGAGACAGACAACCAGAGCAAGCAGCAGGAGTGTGGAGGTTAATCCAGCTAATGCTGAGGTTGAATGGGGACTGCGCAGCTGGAAACGAGGCTATGGAGGGCTAGGAAGCACTGAGCCTGGTGGTTTGATTGGCTAAGTGATGTGGATGGCCAAAATCATGTGGATTTCAAAGGTGTTCTTTTTTGAGCAGTGGCCAGTGCACTGATCTATGCCACAGCTAGTTCAGACCCTTCTTGTTTTATTGTAATCTGAAAAAGAATGTTTCTCTGTTAGGGCTGTCGATATTTCCAAAATCTCACATCCCAATATAAGTCATTTTATATCCGCATAACAGCAATACATATCACAATATAGAACATTTTCTGTAATGTTTCTACAAAATTACTCCATGGAGAGGCCTATTTCTTATCACATGTCGAATTATATTCCCTCAACAAGTAAAATAACTTTAAAGGTATAATATGTAACATTTCTGCATTAAAATATCTAAAAACAACAAGGCCTCTGAATATCATATTCTTTTATAATATACAGTATATAGTGTTAGTGCTAGCGTTAGCATCATCTCCTTACTGATGTTACTATTTCAATAATGAAATGACATAACATATATTAAAGGAACTATATGTAGTATTCCTACTTTAAATATTCAAAAATGACCTAAAATTATCATTAGAGTGTTTATAATAAAGAGCTCTTATGTTATGCCAAGATGTCAGTGTATTGACTTGCACAGATACACACTGAATTTATTTACATCGATGGGCCGCCATGTCACTATGAATGTATGTGACCACTAGAGGGAGTAGTGAGTCACTGCTAGTCTCTCAGGGCATTTAGAACTAACGCCAAGGGGTCTTTGACGAAAGCACCAGAATGTGTTACTTTGACTGACTGAGTTTTAGTTTGAAGGAGAAAAGTGTAATTATACCATATTACAAATGTATGTGAACAGTGAATTACACACTTTATTCAGTGAGTGATACTGTCTGAGGAGACGTAGCGTTAATCCATTGGTAGTTTTGACAGCTGTGGGTGCATTCAGGTAACGGTGTGATACTGAGCACCATCAGGGACAAAAAGTGAGTCAATTTATGTGGTAACAAAACGACACACACTGGTGAACACTAACACAGGTTTTTTTTACCATATTCACACACATATTAACTCCCTGCTCTCTTATTCATACAATATGTACTCATTAGCATATCATTTTCTTTCTTTCACATTGCT
Source organism: Coranthus polyacanthus (assembly GCA_037367275.1). Lineage (NCBI taxonomy): Eukaryota > Metazoa > Chordata > Actinopteri > Kurtiformes > Apogonidae > Coranthus > Coranthus polyacanthus. Next base: position 6,954,478 of record JAPQRN010000026.1, read on the forward strand.
TTGCACCCCAAAGACATTGCTCTCTTTCTTCTTTGTTCTCTGATGTTCAGTCAATAAATTCTCTCTCACGCAAGCACGCACACACACACAAAGATAGCATCGCAGCCAGCCGCCCGCACACATGTGAATCTGCAACTCTGCAGGCCTGGCCAACGACAGCTCCATCAATCTGGTCAGCTCTCGGTCTGCAACCAGCTGTCAGCACACAGTTGGGAGTGTAACAGGCTGACAAAATAGGTTTAGGTGCATGTGTATCGCCTATTGCACATGGATATGGGTGTATATACGTAAGCCAGCATGTACTTTCAGTCTTGTATGCATACGTGTGCGTCAGTATTTTTATAATTGACTGTGTCTGTCTATAGGGAGCGAGAAGCAAAACATTTCTCTTTTGAAAAATGAGAAGGATCTGACCATGTAGTAAGTAGCAGTGTGTTTGAGAGTGTAAAGAGGAAAGAACGTAAAGGATCATGAAACGGAGAAAGAGTGAGGGAGGCAGAAAGAGGCAGGACAGTAAGTGAGATGAATAGAGGGAGAATCAAGGGGAAAAGGCAAGAAAAAGATCAGGTGAAAGATGGAGAGCGAAAAGGAAAGCAGAGTTCCACAGAGATCATGGTGCTATTAGATGGATGTCCTCCATCAATCTGCTCTGTCCACTGCTTCATAAACTCAATTAAACTGCAAGCCTCCTGAGGAGGAACACTCCCTTTCTCCATCTATCTATCTAAATCTCACTCTCTGACGTTCCTTTAATCTGGCAGGAAATCTCCCAGTTTGTGCCACTAATTCTCTGGCCTTTTCCTCTTCAACTGCACAACCTGCCTCTATTGTCAGAGGCAATATAACAAAGGAAATTAAAATATCACTACAGCTCATCGATCATCTACTTGACACCTTTTGTTGACCTCATTTCATCATCACTTCAAGTAAAAAAACAGAATTCAATTTTACAGCACTTATCTGATTCTTACACCCGTCATGTCTTTGCCAGTTTATGCCAAAAATGTGTCATTTAAGGCCAAATTTAATGTTTTATATCAAAGTGCCTCTATTTTTACTACCACTGTGACGAATAAATTCTACTTCCTTCCAGTGCCAGAACAACAGGGATATAAAAGAAAGAAAAATAGAGACAAGCACTTCGGGCTACTTCATAAAACGTTGACAAGCTCCAATCAATACATCTACTTTAAAGGGGAAATGATAGGAGATGGAGAGGTGGGCGGCAGACAGCACATAAAACCTGATAGATAGATAGAACCGAGACATACTGCACACGATTAATTAAACTTAAGGAAATTCATGGTGATTGGACACATCTATAATTACTCTGACTTGATCTGTGTGTGCTCCTGTGAGTGTGAGATGGAGGTTTTATGGTGGATACACGCTAAGAGCAGAGAGTGTAGCAGAAAATTGAATGTAGTGTGTGTTTGTGTATGTGTCTGACAGAGGCTCTTTCAATCAACTGTTTGGAAATAAAGTACTGTACCTCAGTCCAGTCAGGCAGCCAATAAACCAGTCAGTCTTCAGGTATCAGGCCACTTCATCTGTCTCATAGTCAGTCACAGCGACCTGACCTGGAATTCAACCACCATCAATCAGTGAGCGAAAGAATGTTTCCTCCCATATGTTAACTTTTATTTCTCCAGTAAAGCTTTGCTGAGAGAGCTCCTGCAGCACTATCTTAGTCTACAGTTGTACTACTCTGCTACATGCTGTTGCCAGCTGACCAGCTGGGATTTCTGCACATTGCTTAAGGAAACAATAGCTGTAATTGCTGAGAGAAGGAAAAGCCCACCTCATACATTTTCCTGGCATGCAGGGGGACTGAACTTGCAATCTTCTGGTTGTAAACCTGCCTCAGTTCCCTTGAGGTTATTGGTACATCTCGAGTTACTGGGCTTTAGTTGACATGACCTCCTGAGTCCAAGCAGTTTTCTTTTGTAAATCAGTGAAAAGCTGTCACTGAACTAGCAAATCTTTGTAGCACACAAACCTCGTTAGTGAAAATTACACGATTCAGATTCTGCCTCAAGGCGACAGGAAGTCTGGTGTAATTAATTACAATTCATTCCTGGAATAATTTCCATTAAAAGTGCTGGTAACCAGAAAAATAAGAAATATGTACACTCGCTGTTTACTCAGACAGACAATAAAAATATTAAATGAAATGCACCAAGTTTAATGTGAAAGACTGAAGACTTTAAGGTTCATACTCTACAATTAAATGGAAAAGTCTGCACTAAATTAAGATGCATTTATCCATCTTTACCACAAAACACACCAATTGTTACTAATTAACCTGTAAAATGTGGCTCCCTCCTCTTCAAAGAACATAATTTGTCTCACCCTCTTGTTCTAATCTAATCTGTACATTATTATCTTTGGTTATAATTGAATCATGTCACTCACCATCCCTTTTGAACCATCTCCCACTTTCCCGATGCTATTTTCAATTAGTGACATTTATCTATTTCATCTGAAGCGTCAACGTTTCCTCTCTACAAGTTGTCACAGCCACATGCTACAGTAACAACACTGGAATTCACGCAAGGCCTCCCACACAGATTGTTTAATGTAGTTTATGTTCATTAAATGCTTTTAATGAGTTAATGAATGTCACCTGTCAACACACAGGTTGCAGGTGTAGCTTTAGCAGCTAACGTTAACTGGTACATAACTTGGAGCGTTTAGTAGATAAATACAGTATTTTACCCAAATGTTTTTACAATGGTGAAACAGAGATAAAGGGAAAGTTAAATACTGAACTTACATGTCTCTGATGTAAGAAACTCCTGCCCAACTGAGGGCCAAAGCCGCTCCGCAATTAGCTAACATCATATATTAGCCACTTGTATGCTAGCGTTTGCCACGTGACGGTTGTATTAACGGGGTTTCCGCTGCCACCTAGAGGTAAAAACAGAAATTGTAACCGAGTTGTCGTTTTGTAATTCATGTCCAGTTTTTTACTCCAAAAATTAAAACAATAAAGTAATTTTATTTTTTTTTTAAATGTAATGGCGTTGACCCATGCTCTACTCTTCCACCATAAGAAATCTGCGTATCGTGCATGTCTAATGGGATGATTACCTCAGCCAAGGGGTAACAAAATTGCCCACATGTTTTTTGTTTGGTTGTTTGTCAGTTGGTTTGTATGTCACCAGGATTGCGTAAAGCCTACAAGCAACTACTACTCACCACTGCATGAAATTTGGTGGAAGGTTAGAGCACGTACGACAAGGACAAACCCATCAAATTCTGGAGCAGATCCATAAAAAGTGTCAGATCCTGGAATATATATTCACTTTTTCGAACATTTCAAGATAGGGCGTTTGATTGAATCGCGGGGCTGTTGCAGAGGTATGCTCTTAAAAGTACAGCAAGCAAAAAGTTCAGACGCAAAGTCATTTTACCTAATAAAAAAGTGTCTTGAGACTTTACCGACCTCTGTAACCATGACAATCTCTTACTGGATCTGTACCTGGGTCTGCAGTCTGTTACTGCCACCTGTTGGTCATTATCTGAGTTCTGACGTATATCCAGACCTTTCTCAACATTTTGTTAGCTCTGTGCCAGTGCTGGAAATAGGTCTGGCACCATCCACTATCATTCTGGAATAGGGGTAAAAGTTCTCTGGGTTGTTTGGCTAGTTCTTCAAACGAATCACACTCGTCTTGGGTGACGCTGAGCACAGGACGCAGCGACTGTGACTTTGCAAAATAGTGTCAGTAGAGAAGTTGTTGGTGGAATATGTGCACATTGGGAAATTAGCCGTGGTATTAAAATGACTAAATCCCTGCAAAAGAAAATGGCCCATAAAATTAACGCATGTTTTTTTGTCAAAACTTGCCACTTTCAGTGTGTAGTTGCAGCGGGTGGGTTGTTGTTCTTTTACATAGCGAGAGGGACTTCGAAAACACAGTGGAAGGGGAGGAGAGTGCCAATTAAAACAGTCGCCCAATGGCAGGATTATTCCAGCAGGGTACATCCTGTGAGCTAGACTAAGAACTGATGACTATATTATACTCAAAACATTTCAGCTGTACGAAAAAATGAACTTGAAACATTTAGTTTCTGGCTCCAAGAACGAATGGAAAGAGCTTCTTTGTAGACTCATTATTTTGTACCAGCCTTTAACAAACTCACTGGAAGACAAAGTTCAATATAACTAAATAATATTTCATCTAATGTGGAAAAGCCAGTGAAATGAAACAAATAAATTGGAAAGATTTGCACATCATAAACAAAATATAATTAATACACTCCCATGGCAATCTTTTCCTTCAAGATTACAAAGCTGTACGTGTAATTAAAAGTTAAACTGCTGTGGTCACATTATTAATAAACCAACTTCCATATTTCTTCCACACCCTTTACATTCAAAGTAGTCTCTTATATTTAACGCCACATCAGATTAGATTTACATTTAGCTTTACAAAGCACCATTGTTCTGATTCCCCATGCAGGTGCCCCCCTCCCCCTTTTAATCAGCCACACTTGGCAATACATCTGCCACATGTGAGCAGCTGAATTAATTTATTACACTCAGCCTCTCACTTAGCTGGCCTGCGTCTCCCTCTGTGCCACAATGAACATTTCGATCCCATTCACTTCAGTTTAAATCAGTTCAATCCAGCTGTCTTTGTGATTTGCTGAATGAGAAACAATAATGCCAAGGCATTCAGGCACATAATCAACATTGTTTAGCGACTAAATGAATCCCAACCCCTCTGTTAGTGGAGGATTAGAAAATGAAGAATGCAAACGTGCAGAATATTCTGAGGTTCATAACTTTTAAATAACGTGGTAAAATGTAAATTAATGTTACGTCACTGCAACACAGTAGACACTTAGATCATAGAGATTTGGTAGGGAGTGAAGGAATTACACTAATCTTAACTGGATCATCGTTCATTCTGCCTTTTCCAACAAGATATCATCACTCAGCCCGAGTCAGTCTTTTTATTTTTATATGTTTCTGTCTCTCTTGCCTGTCTTACATCTTGTCCGTGCTCATCGCTGTGCGCCTCTGTCTCCGTGTGTGCGTGTGCATATGGGTGGGTGGGTGNNNGTGGGTGGGTGAGTATCTGTTGTTTTGGGGTCAGGTTGAGAGAATCTGACTGCTTTGCTGAGCTGGGTTTGGCTCCAATTAAAACAGCAGTTGACAGCAGCGGAATACAAAGTCGGAGACGTTGCAGTTCAGAGCCTTGTACTCCCAGCTATCCAATTGGCTCTCTGTTTTTCGTTCCCACCCTCTCTCTCCCCGTGATAAGATCAATCTTTCATGATCTTGGTCGGGGAAAATGCGTCTTTGCGGCAGCTGAACAGCAAAATGCCACGGCAAAGAAAAAAGATCAAGAGATTAAGATTGAAATTCAGGTATATAAAATATAGACAAACAACGTGCAGACAGACAAGCACACTCAAAAATGGGTCCAGCAATAAAAGAATAGAACAGAGAGATTTGTGCCATACTAGCTGTGTTCATTTATGTATGTACGTATCCCTCCCTCAGGTCTGTTTCTTTGTGTGTCTCTATTTAATTCTGTTTGTGTCCTCCTCCTCTCATTCTCTTGACTCAGCTCTCTGTTTCTTTGTGCCTCTGTATCTTTTGCTTGCTGCGATGTCACTTTGTTGCTCAGGGCTACTTGTTTCAGCTCATCATTAAAGTCAACTATACAACACAGGGCCTGCCTCGCTGTAGCTCTCTGACTCTTCTTCTGAATCTTAGCAACCCTTCTCTGGACACTGAGCGACTACACAAGCCAAGGCTGTAATTATAATAGGATGTATACTGAGGGGGACACATCCCACAAAATATGCTCAAAATGTACCCCTTGATACCATTGATGCAAAAAATGAAACTAAAATTGTTGGTACAACAGGCAACAATGCACCACTGTCCACAATAATAACTAAACTTAACAGATTGCCGCTATTATTACTGTATTAACGGTAAACAGCTGGTATTATGGTGATTTATTGATGTTGCGAACTCTAGAAATTACAAGTTTGTTTCCACTTTCTTGTCTTTCTGCTCATATCTGTTCATAAGGGAAAATAACTCCCATGGAATTTCATATCGGGCTAGCAGTCGTCGACGTTAAATGATTTCTTGTAACCCACTTCTGTAATTCTCTTGTTTCAGTAAATTAACATTAATCTGCATGGAGGTTAAGTTAAGTGTTAAAGGTTCAGTGTGTCATATTTAATGACATCTAGTGGTGAATTTGCAGATTGCAACCCAATGAATAGTCCCACGCCCACCCCACCCTGACCTGGCCCCAAAAATGCCCAAGTTCCTCATTACAAACAGTGACTGTTTTGTCCGTTCTGGGCTTTTTACTTAAGGGGGTATTAACTGGTTCACGCTCGAACGTTGGATGCCATGGAAAAAAGAAGAAAAAGAATTAGCGGGGAATTCGTATGTCCTTCAGATCAAGAAAAGAAAAGAAAGGAAAATAAAGAATAAAATTCAAAGTAATCAGTGAGTTCTTTACAGAATATTGAGTCTGTCTTCAGTTTAGTCTCCAGTCTATCTTCCATTGACTAGAGTGTTACATAGTCTGATGGCAGTGTGGATGAAGGCTCTTCTGTAACTTCTGATCTTCTGCATTGCAGTGAGGTGAGTCATCCACTGCAGCTGCTTCTCTGGTTGGTCAGAACGTGGTGAAGAGGATGATCTGAACTGTCCAAGATGTCCTCCAACTCAACTCAATTCTCCACCACTGTTGCCGGTGAGTCCAGCTACCAGACAAGTCCATCTATCTAGGCCAGATACTGTACAAATGACTACTCTGTGGGTATAAACGGCTCATTCGTGTGATTATACACAAGTGAAGACATAATTAGGAATGTTATATCTTATTTCCTCATTTTATCAGACAGGTGCTGAGGTTCTGATGAAGTGTTTTGCCTACATAACAAAATGAACTGAAAAAGTGTTGGAAATAAGAAAATCTGCTCTTCAGAAATGTCACTCATTTGTGATTGCTTCGAGTCTTTCTGTGACTCTAAAAAGATATTCTGTGGATCAAGACGAAAATGTTTTTGGCAACTTTTATGAGTCTTTTGTAACTTCTGCAATGTAACCATACTTTTGGAGGGGAAAATGTCCTCAGTTTACGTTAAAGCAATGCAGCACTTAAAACAATGTAAAATATCCAAGGGGGACAGATGTTCTTAAAAGTAGTTGAACATTTCACTTGGCTGTTCGCTGTTTCCGATGCTTTTTTTTTTCTTTTCATAGCCTCAAACAGCTAAATATTCTGTTTCTCCCTTTTTTCCTTCTCTATTTCTTGTCATCTGGGGATAACCCTCTCTCACATCAACTAATCTCTCAATGTATTTAACTTTTTTTAATGTACTTTTTCTTATGCACTACCTTCAACTGTAATAAATTGTCTGTCACCGTCACCCAGTTTTCCTCACAATTGTCTTTCCTACTTCCTCTATTCTGTCTTTTAAGGTGTTTTTGTTTTATTTTAACCTTCTCAGCTTAAGAGTAACCCCTCATCTTTTCCTCCAAACCTACAGAACACAACTTGCTTGGAGAGTCAAATGCTGCTCTTTAAATCTTCATTGCACCTGCTGTAATTAAAGGACCAACTCATCAGCATCTGACCTTGACTTCAGGCTGAGCCAGGTTTACAGCAGTCCTTCTTTTAGTGCTCTGCTGACCTGGTGAAACCGTGTCTGCCCGGGTGTTGCTATGTGTCGCGCCCTCGTCTCTCCGATGGACAGGCTCCAAAATGCTTCACTGCCCACCTGTCCATGCAAATCATTACTTTTTGACCTAACTCTGTGTGTGTGTGTGTGTAAATCTCTAAGCGACTTTAGATACTGTACATAGAATCAATACTTTAGAATTAAAGTTAATAAATAGGATAATGTTAATTATATGGATTTAGGGATATAACTCAAATCCGTCAAATTAGTATGATAATGATTTATAGTAAATAAAGTTTATTTAATTAACGTCATGGGTTCAGTGGTGGAGATTTGGGGAAAAGCGACAGAATTTGAAACCTTCCCTTTGCAGCTCCCTCCTCTTGGTCCAAATCAAAAGGCTAAATATAAAAGATAGATGACCTGACACCATTTCATACCGCTATGGAAAACTGAAAGCTGAAATATCACGGTTATGTGAGCTGCCATGTTGTTTCTGTGACGAGCCACTTTGTAGAGAAGTACAGTGCGATCGGCAGTTAAAGCTGCCAGTCACATATTTAATATCTCTCTGAAAACACCAGTGATCTGCCACAATCTTGCGCCAAGCGGTAGATTTTCTACAGCCTATAAACAGAACCAAGAGGAGGTGCATAAGTCTTGTTTCCTCTCAGACCTCTTGAATTACAACATGCTGAAGGGTAATTATACTTTGTACTCCACTACATTTGTCTGACAGGTTTAGTTACTTTTCAGGTGACAGTTTTTCATCTCCTTACTGTCCAGTGAAACCACGTTTCTCCAAATGTGTCCAAATGTGCTAAGTTTGAATGTTTGCGGTAAACTGAAGATAAAGTCTTCTTTTATGGATCATCTTGCCATTGTTTGTGGCCTTGTTTCCTGTTTTATTTTGTAAGTTGCGCGCCCTGTGCGTTTCACTTCCTGCCTTTGTTTACTTTTGCCTCCACTCGTTTCTCTCGCCTGCGTCTCGTTATTTCCCTGTCGTCTGTTTCGCCTGTGTCTTGTTATTCCCCGTTGTCTGCCCCGCCCCTGCTCCTCTTCTTCTCTGCCTATCTTCCCTTCAGTTCGGTCTGCTAGCCACTCACCTGCAGTTTTCCTCCTTTTGCCCCTGTTTCCACCCACACTCACGTCCATCAGCAATCACATAGTCTATATATATATGTACCACTCACCTTCTCTTTGTCCCTTGTCAGTTCGTCGTCTTATTTCACGCTCCATGCTTCGTGGTCCCTGCTGATTCTCTTGTGCTCCTGTGTTCCTAGTGTTTCCCTTTTAGTTTATTTGGATTTTACCAGTTCTCTGGACGTCCTTTGTTGGACATTTTTGTAAGTTTGATTTTTTTTTTTTTTGTTAATAAATCACTTTTGTTTTTTTGTGTCACCGTCTGCATCCGGCTTCTCCACTTTGTTCCACACCGTGACATTCATTTCGTTAATAACCTCCTTGTTTTTACCTGCATCTGGGTCCTTCCCACCCTCTGCTACACCCCGACACCTCTTGGATTAGCTGGAATATGTAATGTCACAATGCTGAAAATGAGGCTGTTTTTCTGAGTTCACTGTTTTTAGAGATACATGGTTCTCACGGGACAGTGACGCTACAAACCTACGATCTCCTAAAATATGATGCATTGCTGTGGATTAAACTACCCATGAGTATAAAGCAGCCAAAATGAGCAGCAGTAAAATGCAACATACACATGAATGCAGCAGTAATATAAATTTTAAAAAATCATGTATAATAATAAACACTGACAGGACCATTTTACTACACAATGACTGTTTATTGTTCAAGTATATTTTACAGATAATACTTGCTTTTTGCTTTTTTCGGTTTTGAATGCACAGCTTTACAATGAATACTTCTTCTCCTACTGGTGTTTAGTCCTGGTGGACTGTTGATCCAGGTTTTTTTTACCTCAGGAACAAATGTGTCAGTAGTTTTTTTTGTTTTTTCTCAGTATACCAGTGTAGGTAAGCTGGTTTTTAATTTATAAATAAAATAGCACCTGTATTGGATTGATATTTAGTATCAACAGATGCTCTGAACTGAGGAATATGAAAGCGTATCAAAAGGGAAAAGGTTGGATCCGTGTCAGAGAGTTTAGAGAATATGTAATAACCGGGAAAGCACAGCCCAAAAGAGTGTCGTCCAGGTTATATTGAAGTTGCAGATAAACTCTGTAGAAGATAAAACTAAAACTGTCAGGGCAGTGATGTCCCATTTCAGCTTAAAATGTTGAATATTACCGATACCACGCCAGCCCACTTGGCGTGTTTGACAGCTGCACTGACAAGTGTAAGGATTTGAATTACCCATAGAAAAAGTTTGTTTCTTTTATTGTTCAGCAGTTTTGACAGTTTGGCTTGGCAGAAATATTTATTGTTACAGTGGCAGCAGCTCAAAATACCTTTTGAACATGCAATACAAAAGCCTGAAATGAAAAAAAAAACCTGTGAAATGTTACTTTTCCGCGTGCCTCAGGACAGTCGCTGTAATATGTGTCATAAACACATTGCTATAATAAGACATGAATGAAATACTGTATATGAGAGGTTTATAGCCATTGTAAATACAACATATTTAAAGTGATTACATATTCTATTATAAAAGCGCTAATAAAAATTAACTTATGGTGCTGTAGTATCTGTGCGCTACATGTGTGAACTCAATAATGTGCTGCCTTTTACCAAACAAGCTGTTGTAATTACAGGAGCAGATTTGCTTCCTGAGCTGAAGTGTATTTGTCGCCAGGGTTTCCACTATTTATGAGCAGGACAGAAAAACAATAGGCAGTGCTGTTGTCCATGCTCAGTCTATTATCAGTGATTTTTTATTTTTTTTGTCCATTCTGACGAGACGCTACAGTGTTGGAAGCAGAGATTTGCCTTCATGGCTAGTGCCAGCTGGCTGAACCGCTCATCTTTCTCTTAAAATGCCCCAGAATCCGTGCGCTCACTGTATCTCGTACCTGTCACAGACCTACTTTACCAGCTGCTCTAGCCAGTCTGCAAGAGAAAATGAATTAAAGACCTTAAACACATGCTTTACTTTCATTATAGTGCAGCCGTACACGTCTATGAATTTATTAATTATTTTTCATTTATCATTGGTAGATTGTATCAGATGTGGTAAAACTCCACACACTGTTCTGTGTAAAAAGAAGTACTGATTCAACGTCTTCACTGCGGTAAAAATGAAAAAGTACAGGCTCTGAAATGTACTCAGTATTGAAGTAAAAAGTAAGCCCACTTGAAGGACATTTCTACCAGCTGTTCAACATCATATAAAATAATTTAAAAAAACAGGATGAAAATAAGCAACATTAAGTTTCTCCACAGTCTAGCGTCTCTTTCGTGTCTACTTTGTCTCGTTACAACTTTTAACGTCATTTTCGTCTTGTTGAATAAGAACTGAGATTTGCGCTCACTTTTTAAAATTTGGATTTTAAAATCATCACAAAACAGTGAACAAAAAGCAGTAAATCAAATTATAAACAAACATAAACATTACTCAAGGATATATATCTGAAAATTCTACTTAAGTACAGTAACAGAGTATTTGTACTTAGTTGCTTCTCACCTCTGATCACAAATGTGCTGATGCTGATGCAATGCAAATAAAAACACACTGCATCACATCTTCTTTTGGTTTCACATCACTGTGTAATTCTCTGGTGCTGGCACATTGTCTTTTGTTTCTATGCCTCTCTGTCAAAGAAAGCTTTTGTTTTTTTTGTTTTTTTTTTTTTGGGGGGGGGGGGGTTGCAGCTAACACTCTAATTTGCACTTATCTGATCCACTGAAGAGGAGGCTCCAGCGTCAAATCTTTTCACAAGGTCTAAAATTTGTAGCGACACCCCTAGTTAGAGGTTTCATGAGAGCAAAGAGACTTCTCTCTCAGCCTCCACACGAGTGAGCACATGGTGCGTCTGTAGCTGGGTCACATTTTTACAAGGAGTGTTTGCAGAATCCCTAACTTAAGGAGCATGTCCAAATAATACTGTAATGTGGATATGTGTAATTATACACATATAATTACTACTAATGCTCCCAGTTAGAGTATTTAATAACATTGATTCAGACTGACTGAGTGCCTTTAGCTCCCTCTCGGTTTCTTTTTATCCTGTGTTAAAGGATGCATAAAACACCACAGAACAGTGAAGTGTTGGTGATTATTGTTTTAATTTAAATGAACCTACGACTGACAGGCTAAATAGATGTACGTGCATAATCAGTGCTGGGAAGGTTTCTTTTGAAATGTAATAGAGATGTTGGTTGGTTGGATGTTATGATGTTATATTCTACACATAAGAGAATGTGTATCACCAACACCAGCTGCATTTCACTTACGTTACATATTTTCTCTGTAACTTACTACAATTGCATTTATTTTGTCATTTAATTACAGTAAATCTGTTACATGTAGCTTCTCCCCAACACTGGACATAATCGTGTTGAGGTGAACACAACAGCTCAGACAACAAGCGTCAGTGTGGTTTAACACTGCTCTGATCTGGTGCCATCAAGTGGAAAATGTAAGAAATGCACCCAGCTGCTACTGAGGAATTTAAAGCTCCCAGGCTTGTTCTAATTTTAATATATCACAGTCGGAATCAAAACAGCTTTTTCTCTGCCAACAAGGCCGGCGCTTCACGTCTACGCTGCAAATAAAGGAATTTCAAGAAAGTAAAAACAAAAGCCTTGTTTCTGGGAAAGGAGTCAATAGTTTTCATGAGAAAAGTCATCTCGGTTTTTGAAAATAATAAGATCTTGTGGATAATATTGAGGTAGATTTAACCAGTAAGAAACTAAAACAATGTTTCCTTATTTTAAGAGTGACACCACTTGCACAACTTCTCAATTTTAAGATTATTAAGTCTCTAAATAGTTGTTTTCATTGCTCGTAACAAGTCCAACTTGCTGAAATTCAGGCTTTTTTTTCTCATTTTAAAGCCCAGTGTCTTTCCAAGACTAGATTTTTATTTAGTTTTAAGAAATCTAAAATGTACCTACCCATCCGCAGATTTTCTTTTGCTTTACACAAGACAATTTGATTATATTTAAGACTTCTTTCTTGCAGGAGTTCCTTTATGAAAGTAGCTGATGGTATTGATGACTCTCTGTCTCACTTTTTTATCTTATTACTTCTACCCTTAACACCAGTTCTGGTCTCCCGTTGCTCCCTGTTCTTTTCTCTCCTTTTCAACCCCTGTTTCGCGCTAACATCCTTCAGCCCTCTCTCTCTCCACCCTCCCTGGATGTCAGTGTGCCCTACAGGTCCTCAGGCACCACATCAGGTCCCTTTACACTCACATCCCACGTTTTTGCTAGTACACACATCCCTTAATGAGATACAAAATGGGTTTGAAAAAATGGATTTGACCGTTACGCTGGCTCTATACTGGATAGGAGACCATAGATCGATTGGGTTGTGTGTTTGTGTGCGTGCATGTCGCTGTGCTCTATGTTCGCGGTAGTAGTGGTTGGATATGAACACAAAAGCAATTTCCTAGACAGGAATTGCATAGGTGCAATACTTTTAGATTGTACCTGTACAAACAGGGTATTTTCAAAGTAAAAAAGGAGAGAGATGAAGGGCTTAGTCTGTGTGTGACGGCATGTATTTGTGTTTTTGCACCTTGAGGGAAACTGCTAAGTGATCTTATGACAATCAAAAAGCCAGTCAAGGCTGCTTAAAGTTCAAAAGTAGTGCAGGTGCGCGCACACACAAACAAATAAATGCTCACCCACAGAACACACACACAATGTCCAGATGGGACAACCCAAGGGCATTCCAGGAAAGCGGCCGCAAATGGTGACTGATGTAGCAGAAGGTCTCGAGGACAGTTCACATGTCTCTATATATTTATTCATCTATGTATTTATGCAAGGACATGGCAGTTATCCTGGCCTTGGCTTGACATAGACAAGGAGCACACAGCAGCTGTTGACCCAAGTGAATCCAAAACGGTGACCTGGCCAGCTGGTTGGCCGTCCCCAGCTGGTTGCCTGTGGAGGGAGCTGACAAGTTAAAGCAGAGAAATAAAGGAAGGGATGTAGAGGTGGTCCCAAAGAGCAGACAGACACACATTTCATTCCAATGT
>JAPQRN010000026.1:6981398-7000229 GCA_037367275.1 Coranthus polyacanthus
GCCTGTCAGGAACTGAGCCACTTCATTGGTGAAGGTGTTGCAATTGTGCTCAAACAGACGATACCTGTCACCTCTGAAGCAAGACAGAACAGAGAGGTAACGCATCAAAGAACAGCTTTCATTACAAATAACATATCACATGGTTTTTTACAGCAAATGTGAAGATAAAACAAGGAAGTAGGAGAGAAAGAAGAGATAAAAAAAGAAGGAAAAAAGATTCCCCCACAAACCACCATGTCTGTCTTTCTGTACCAAAATACTGCACTGGACTATTTTCCCTGTAACAACTAATGTCCAAATCAAAACAAGTATGAAAGAAAGAGAAAACTGGCATAAAGACAGTCAGACTGTCACAAATTAATATGTTTGACCTGTATGTACTTTCTCCAAGCGAAGAGAGGTAATCCATGAAGATCTCCTCGGACACTTCAGTCTCACCCAGCTCCACCACAGTATCGGGAGGACCCAACATTGTCCCGCCCTGACAAATACACAACACACAGACAATCAAGTGGCTGTATCATTTGTCTAAAAACTTTTTTAGTGTCTTGGGATCCTGTGTAACAGAAAGGGGCCACAGGCTTAGTTCCAAAACTCTCCCTGTGTGTGCAGCAGTCTGCAGTAGATGACCTACATTTCTTTCAGAAGCTGATGAAACTTTTGAAACAGAAGTCGATTCCCTTGTTACAGTCTTACCGGCGAACAGCTGGAGATCCCCTCCCCTCCGAAGAAGAACTCATCGCCATATGCCACTATAGCTGTATGCCTGGAAGAAAAGCACAAAACTAAGGGGTAATTTGGGGTCAGAACAGCTCAGTATTAGCCAGCAATCGCAGATGCATTCTTAACTAACATGTAATCCAGTTATTTTCTCGGCGCTTCTAATATCCTGAAATCAGCCCTTGTCTGACTCTGAACTGCTGATTTCCTAGAGGTCTCAACACACATTCAGCCACAAAACAGAACATAGAACCTTCAGCTCTAGAGGAGACATCTTAATGCTTGTCTTAACAAACATTACACAAACATTTCACCACTCAAAAAAGGATGATTTGAAGACGTCAAGAGCAGAAAGAAGACATACCATATGCCGTCCAATTGCTTTCCTGAAATAGAGGGAAACAAAGTAGTGAGAACGAGCATGAGGAACAGATGACTAATATCACTGCCAACAACTACTTTCCCGACATTATGCAAGCAGCGCCCTGGAGCTGTAACGAACAAGTGGTTGCATTTTTGTTGCGGTTTGATGACAACCTCCAATACCGACCTCTGAGTCATTCTTTTATATTTAAGAACATAAATGAGCAGCAACGTATTGGCAACAGTCACGAGAATACTTATTAATAGACCTTGGCCACTACAACGAAGAAAAACACACTAAACGGGAGCGAATTTACGACGAAAGCCAGAAAAAAGCATCTCACCCCGATGTTTGTTATGATCATTTAATTAAACCCGAGGCCAGATACATCGGATTTTTCCATCTGTAGCTACTCACCTAACATGATAGGACTAAGGCTGCGAGCCATTCCTCTTGATAAATCATAAATATACAGTTGTATATTGTATCTCGTCGTATTTTTATCCATATTGTAAACTAACAATACAGCGGTTTTTTTTTTAATTCCTGTTAGCTAGCTAAGCAAGGGACCTTTAACAACACCGCTGATTGGGATGTTCGCTATGAATGATGTCATTACGCCGAAACGCATACGTGATCCATTTCCCATTGGAGCCCTTTCAAAATGCAAACCTTTAGTACGAAACATCCATGCGCTACATTCAAGCTTTGCGCTAAATGGCTTTATTTTGAAGGAATATTGTTCATGTTCCGGTTTTACCCTCGTTATCTCTGAATGACTTGACACAAATTAATTTTAACATTTCCAACAGCTTGTCAACTGCTAGTTAACGAGTAGTTTTGTTGAATAAAGATACTGGTAAATATCGACTCACTTTTAGACGAAGAGGTGTGTCAGCTTGTTAAGAATGTCCTTGTTTCAAAAGTGGGACAGGTCTGTGGTTGTAGTAATCTCTACTGGCCACTGGGGGGCGATGAAAACACAGGATTACAATCTCCGGTCCTCATTCCGAAGCAGAGGGTGGCGGTAATGCTACTAAACGAGCCTTGTGAACCGCTGTTAAAAGTAAAAAAGAAGACTAGAAAGTAGTCTGCTGCTACCAGCCGCAACCCACCCTGCCACTGGACCAAAATAGACAGACGAATAGGGAGCAGCTGACATCCTCAACCAGAAATGGCTGCCACCGGAGTCCTTCCCTTCATCAGGGGGGTAGACCTCAGTGGAAACGACTTCAAAGTAAGGATTTTTAGGCAATATTTGTGAATTTTATATCCATAGACGTTAAATAACGAACACGCCTGACTAGTATTTGAAACTCATCCAAGTTAAGACACTTACAGTAGCAAATGCTAAAGGCTGAACTCTAGTAGCTAGCTTAGCTTAACGTTACTAGCTTTGGGCGTTAGCCAGTTGTCAGATGTTTGACATGGACAAAGTAACAGTCGGGCAAGTATCCTGTCTGGCCTGTTAACGTGTTCTTTTGTTTTGGGAGAATTAATGTATTAACTTGTAGATTAGTGTGGGTAGCTTAGATAGGGATACACTTAGCTCTTATTTCCAACGTCACGTTAGCTTTATTGTTGGCTAACTGCCTACATGTTAGTGTTATCAGCTTTTAGATTATGCTATGGCCAAAATCCACACGAGGAGGCGATAACATTATAGTTTGTTAAAAGGTTGTAGCCATAATGCCGTCATACTTTTATCTTATGACACAAGCTAAGTTTAGGGAACTGAACAGCAGCTTTCTTGCTTCAGTGACAGCTGAAGTCATTCGGCGTGTGTTGAAATCACTGAACTAACGCTATTTATGTACTCTCACTGTCTCCCATCTGAGTATGAGAGTTGTTTGAAATAACTTGTTTATCTGTTAGAGAATGACTGTATTGTGTATAGCCTGACGATTATAGCCAGTAAATAGTTGTAGTGTTCCCTGTCCTATGACCAATATTATAGACTGAACGTCTGGCCACACGTTTGCTTTGTTTACACATTAACTGATTTGTCAGCACAGCTAACTCAACTAAAGTTGTTCACATTTGTGCTGTCACATCCACTGTTAGATTTGATCAAGCCAATAAAATACAGTCAATAAGTGACTCATGAACTAAATTTACTTTTTCCACTGTTCTATATTCACAGGATTAAAATGGAGCATTAGTCACATGTTGTAACAGTGCCAAAAGGTTGACAATCTTATCTGCTCCCTTCACCAGCTCAAGTAGAATTAACGTTCATAAACTAAACTTTAAAAAATAAATTGAACTAAAGCAACCATTCTTATTGTACCATTCTTATTGTTGGCAGAAGTTTTTCTTAATCCTGAAAGTGGTTTCTTTATGTTCCACCTCTTGCTGTCTGTTCGTCTACACAGGGTGGATATTTCCCAGAGCATGTCAAGTGTATGAGCAGTCTGCGATGGCTGAAACTGAACAGAACAGGACTGTGTTACCTCCCAGAGGAGCTGGCCTCTCTGCAGAAGCTGGTGAGACCAGGGCTACTTACTATTTATTAGCTTGGCCTCATGTATCTATAAATGATGTTATTAAAATCATACTATTAGTTCAGTGTATTTTGTTTTCATTAACTTTTGTGCTCTGTCTATCACTGAACAGTTGATAAATTCTGATTTAATAAACCAGTTTTCAACATTACTGTATGTGTGTGAAAGAGAAAAAAATGGTATCAGTAGATTGATGGATTTTAGGAGCAAAACTTCACCCAAGTAAGAATATCTGTGATAGGATTATCTAATCTAAAAAAAACAAAGGTGTGATCAACAGGACACAGTGAAAAGAGAATGTATGTTCTAAAACGTAGTCTTACAATGTTTAGGTAAATAGGATTAGTGTGTTATCATGGTTAGCAGGCACTGTGTCTAGGGATTTATTACACTTTATCCTGTTTGCTGTTAAGTATCTCTGTTTAGAGACAACTGGGTATTGGTGCAAGTGAGAGGCTGCAAAGAAAGGACCAGTATATTTATATTTGTAGCTATCTCTAACTATTTTTCCCTTGTTTAGGAGCATCTATCAGTGAGTCACAACAGCCTCACCACCCTACATGGAGAACTGTCCAGCTTACCAAACCTGCGGGTAACTGACGTCCATATGCTCGTATACTTCTATGTGTTAATACTGTGTACAGTATTTGTTCGTTTTACTAATCTAGACATTGTAACAATAAGTTACTTAAAAGTGTTTCTCTATGTGTGCAGGCAGTGGTAGCCAGAGCTAACAACTTGAAAAACTCTGGAGTCCCTGATGACATCTTTCAGCTTGATGACCTCTCTGTGCTGGTACAGAATAATCACAAACACTCTTTACAATAAATCTGGCTTACGCACAGTATGTACATGTGTGACAAAATAATATTCTCCCACATGTTTCACTTCCTCTGCAGGACCTGAGCTACAATCAGCTGACAGAGATCCCCAGAGACTTGGAGAACAGCAGGAACATGCTGGTGCTGAACCTGAGCCACAATGGCATTGACTCCATTCCCAACCAGCTGTTCATCAACCTGACAGACCTGCTGTATCTGGATCTGAGTGACAACAAGCTGGACAGCCTGCCACCCCAGATGAGACGCCTCGTCCATCTACAGACTCTCATCTTAAACAACAACCCGTTGATGCACGCCCAGCTGCGGTAAAAAAAAAAAAGAAGATGATGATCACATGTTAAGCTCCATTCAGACCAAAGTTTCATGGTGTAATGAAACCATTTAGGACATATTTGAGAAAAGTTTCAGCAGTGTGAAGCGGCCTGTCAGTTCCATTTAAGATGGTTGATGGCATTGCCTGTGACTGTGTATCAAATCGCCAGTGGCTGGTTGTAGTACATAGTATTATATAGTGTTATTATTATATAATGTTTTTCCTCAGTATGGGCTGTAGCTCTCCTGTTGCCCAGAAATGTGATGTTATTATCATCAGTTCCCCTGGTCAAAAGATGACTCTATAATTAGTGTTTTCTCTGCTTATTTTTCAGGCAGTAGATTTTCAACCCTCTTTTTTTGCCCTTTCATCAATTATAGAAATGCAACTGTAGCAAGTCAATCCTCAATTTTAAGATTATACAAATTTGCATCAAACTAGCAAAACAAGTCTAAAAAGCCAACAGTTAGAACGAAAGTACAGAGAGTCTTTGCTATGGAAACGATACACCGTCTTGTCTAGTCTCATTGGTGTAAACTGGCATGTTTTCAGAACGTTGCAAATTGGCACTTTGCAAATAAATTCAAGTTTCGACTGATCTCGTTGTGAATCTTTGGTCAGAACTGGGCTTAAGACCTAAAGTTATTTGGCAAATTTGTTTAAAAGCAGAAATGATTATTCTTTGTTCTATAGCTGACTCAGTGAGTGACTGTGTGCATATGCTTGTCTGAGCAGGCAGTTGCCAGCCATGGTGGCGTTACAGACTCTCCACCTGAGGAACACCCAGAGGACCCAGAGCAACATGCCAACCAGCCTGGAGGCACTGACACAATTAGCAGGTAACACACTCGCGCACACAAATGCACAGCCTTTTCCCTTCTTTCTTCCAGACAACCTATTTAGTGACTTGGCACATTTTACCCGTTGGCTCCTAGACCTGCTTTGGCAACGTTTAGTCTTTTACAACTCTGTCTCTTTGTATTCTCATACCCTCTGTCTGAATGCCCAACCTCTTTATGCTTTTCATGTGATTCCCGTGATCCTCCTCTCTTTCCCAGATGTTGACCTGTCCTGTAACGACCTGACTCGAGTGCCAGAGTGTCTCTATTCACTGGGCAGTCTGAAGAGACTCAACCTGAGCAGCAATCAGATCTCAGAACTCTCGCTCTGCATCGATCAGTGGACACAGCTGGAGACGCTTAACCTAAGCCGCAACCAGCTCACCTCACTGCCTGTAGGTCCCTCTGCTGTCGCTATAAACAGTTTTTTTAATAATGTTGTTTAGTGATGTTATTGGGAAGTGGTATGAATGGATTTGATGCAGTATAAAAAACACAAATGAAATGTAATTTATATGTGCGGAAAGAGGAGGATACCGAATTGTAACTGTTGAATATCTCAAAACCTGGCCAAATAAAGAATTTACTGATTAACTAATTAACCTGATAGACATGTAGGTAGAATACGATATTATTGACTATTTTGATACACTTCCTGGTGTAATATCACTGTGTAAAACCTGCTTTATGTGTCTCCACCCAGTCTGCAATCTGTAAGCTGTCCAAACTGAAGAAGCTGTATGTAAACTCCAACAAACTGGACTTCGACGGGGTTCCACCAGGTGTGGGCAAACTGTCCAGCCTCACTGAGTTCATGGCAGCTAACAACAACCTGGAGCTTATTCCTGAGGGACTCTGTAGGTGAGTGAAACACATGAACACAAATATGCATAAAAATTTCATTCTCCTTTACTATAAACTGATATATTATAATCCTTTTTTGTATGACAGGAGGAATCAGATCGACAAATTCATTTATTGGTTTATTTTAATAAATATTCAAACTTTATTTCATCTGAGAATATATTGAGGCCTCATTTAGAATATAGCTGAGAAAAATAACAAAAAACAATGATGAAGAAAACAATAAAAAGGAAATTCAATAAACAATAAAACCTAAAGAATAATTGAAGGAATTATAAAAAGAAGAACAGTGGTAATTAAAAACAATAGAAGGCACTTCAAACAACAACTAAAACAATGAAATCATTAAGAGTAAAGATTATAGTTAAACATTTATTGATTACTAATTCCATCATCGGGAGTCTGGGTCAGGATGTAAAACTATTTCTGTTTTGATACGTACATTATATCTCCACACAAGAATATGAAGTGTTATGATGATTGTTTTGTGTTGTTGTCTAGGTGTGGCAAGCTGAAGAAGGTGGTGCTGAATAAAAACCGCCTGGTAACACTGCCTGAGGCCATCCACTTCTTGACTGATTTAGAGGTATGAAACTAACCTACGTTCTCTCAAATAATGGGCAGTAATACTGAGCCACACATATCTTTACAATCTAATGGTAATAATAAGGTACGATGCAGAATCACTGCCTGTTATATACACACACTTTTTCATGAATGCATCTGTAGATACTGGATGTGCGGGAAAACCCCAACCTGGTGATGCCTCCTAAACCAGTCGACAGAGCAGCAGAGTGGTACAACATCGACTTCTCCCTGCAGAACCAGTTAAGGCTGGCTGGGGCCTCACCTGCTACTGTCGCAGCTGCTGGAGGAGGTAAGAGCCTCTATGTGATTAATTAATTGTGTTTAATGGGCTATAATATAGTACCTTCTATTCCATAAGTTGTATAATATTTGTACACATGTCCAGGAGCGAGCCCCCGAGATCACCTGGCGAGGAAGATGAGGCTTAGGAGGAGGAAGGACTGTTCTCAGGACGATCAAGCGAAGCAGGTGCTGAAGGGCATGAGTGACGTCGCTCAGGAGAAGAAAAACATGGAGGTAAGAAAAAAGTTTCTTTCTGTAGTGTTTCGACACTGGTGAGTGGAAGAGGAGCAGCATTTACATTTTATTGACCTGCTACCTTTGCAGGAGAATGGGGATTTGAAATACGCTGATTTAAAGATCCGCCGATGGGATAAGAGTCTAGAGAAGCCCCAGCTGGACTACTCTGAGTTCTTTATGGAGGACGTTGGCCAGGTAAGGAATCTGTGTGTGGATGAGTCATGTCAAAGGTTTCTGAAGATTTAACCTATACCAGATTAGATTTGGCTTTACTTTTTCCCAGTTTTTACCTCTTTTGTTTCTTGTCCTTTCAGGTTCCTGGTGTAACAGTGTGGCAGATAGAGAACTTTGTTCCCATGCCAGTGGATGAAACCTTCCATGGCAAGTTCTACGAGGCAGATTGCTACATTGTCCTTAAGGTAACACCTCCAATCTGCCTTTATTTACAGTTTGTCATTGCTGAGGATTACAAGACAAGACAGATTCTCTCCTCCTTGGGACACTCACATTCTTTTTTTGCATTTGTTGTAGACCTTCCTGGATGAGAATGGAGCGCTGAACTGGCAGATCTTCTACTGGATCGGCCAGGAGGCCACTCTGGACAAGAAGGCAGGCTCTGCCATCCATGCGGTCAACCTGCGAAATTTCCTCGGAGCCGAGTGCAGGACGATAAGGGAAGAGATGGGAGATGAGAGCGAGGAGTTCAGCGCTGTACGTAGAAGCATACTGTACATACTCTTAAGATTAAGACTAAAACTATTCCGTCATATTTTTCATTTTACCCAGTACTGACACTAAAGTCTGTGTGAACTAGAAGCTGGTGTAAATATCATACATTTCTTGTGTGTGTGCACAGGTGTTTAACAATGAGATCTCCTACATTGAGGGAGGAACAGCCAGTGGATTCTACACTGTGGAGGACACACATTATACTGTCAGGTAGCATTATTTTAAAAATAACAAAATAGTCTATTCTGTTGGTCTCTAATATATTTATCTTTTAAACATTCAAAGACATGAACTTTATTTTGAAAAGTTGTTGGCTAATCAAGTTTAATTGGACACATGGTTAATCTTTTGGTCTGTTTATTTAACATCCAATATAATCACTTATTTTATATATACTGTAATTGTTTGAGTATTCTTCAGTGTAAACTAAAGTCACTCGTGTGATTGTTCCAGAAATGTCCTTGTAGATTTTAAGACCTTTTGTGTTTTGTCAGATTGTACAGAGTTTACGGCAAGAAAAACATCAGACTGGAGTCTGTACCTCTGAAGGCGTCTTCCCTCGACCCACGGTGAGTTTCAAACACCACTTCTTTTGAATACACCACCCTGTCCACACTTTGCATTTACTTTGTCTTTTATAATTTATTGCTAATTTTCCATTGCAGTTACTTAATGCGTGTATTAAGCCTCGGTCAGTGGAGCCTTGTGTTCATAACGTCCTTTCTGTTTTTGGCAGATATGTGTTCCTGTTGGACACAGGGCTGGAAATCTTTGTTTGGAGAGGAGCCAATGCTACACTCAGCGGCACCACAAAGGCTAGGTAAGACACAAATCAAGTCCTAACACGACAATAACTACATTACTGTAGGACTATTAAGAATTACAAACATTCCTGCCATGTCGCAGACAGGATGATATATTTTGATAATTGTTGAAAATTGCTTTAAAGTTCAGCTCATAAATTCAGTGATGCAAAGCTGTGTTTATACATTGTTGTCGTCCTGCAGGTTATTTGCAGAAAAGATAAATAAGAATGAGCGTAAGGGCAAGGCAGAAATCATTACCCTGATGCAGAACCAGGAGCCTCCGACTTACTGGGAGGTACTGGGAGGACAACCAGAGGAGATCAAGAAACACGTACCAGACGATTTCTCTCCAATCAGACCTAAACTGTACAAGGTAAATCTTCACAGTGACCTCTATACACTGCCACTCTCTTTAGCTGACTTCATTATGGTACCTAACAGGAACCAAAATAGAAACAGAGTGTCAGGATTAACTCAGGTCTTGTTCTTGTTTGTGTCTCTTTGTTGTGCAGGTGGGCTTGGGTCTGGGCTACCTGGAGCTGCCTCAGATTAACTACAAGCTGTCAGTGGAGCATAAAGACCACAAGATCAAACTGGACACTCTGCCAGAACTGAGACTGGTATGTTTTAATTCGCTAGAAATCACTAAATTGCACACTTCATAGAGCTTATACACCAGTATTAAATGAGTCTTCCACATCTCGTCCTCTGATCCCCTCCACTTCTGTCCTCATTCTCATCCCCTTCCTTTCAGGTCCAGTCCCTGCTGGACACAAAGTGCGTGTACATCCTGGACTGCTGGTCTGATGTGTTTATCTGGATTGGGAGGAAATCTCCACGTCTCGTCCGAGCTGCCGCCTTAAAACTGGGTCAAGAGATCTGCTCCATGCTGCACCGGCCCAAACACGCCTGTGTCACCCGTAACCTGGAGGCAACCGAATGCCAGGTACCACTTTATACTGCATTGCACCTCACAGAAATGTTTTAACAGAATTTGAATCACTACCTGCACAACATTATTGTGCATATTAAATCCTGCACGCCAGTGCAGTTTAAATTTGACTTCAGTCACTCGTCCCTTCATTTCTGTTCCTTCTCTTTGTCTTCTTCCTCAGGTGTTTAAGTCGAAGTTTAAGAACTGGGATGATGTGTTGAAGGTGGACTACACCAGAGCAGCGGAGACTGTGCAACAGACCGACAACCTGCAGGGCAAGGTCAGTGATTATACGCTACATCAAAGGTCTAAATGTGGATATTTTGACAAGCTGGCTACAAAGTCAAATACACTGCAGAATACATACGAAGGACAAAGTGCTGCTATAGTAGGAAGTAGGGGTTATGCCACCCAGAGTGGATGTTTGCAGCATGGCATTGACATGGCAGCAACAGGGCAAGTGAAGTGCTCAGTGGCTCATTGTAGTCTACCAACACCTGTGGATTAATTGCGTGGAAGCCTCATGTAAACAGGATCCTGCTCAATCACATTACGGCTCCGTCACATTTGTGCCACGGTTTTAATGTCCTCTGGAAGCAGAGCTCTTGCGGCTGCTCTCTTCCTCTTCCTCCCTCTCACTGTCTTGTATATTTTTCTCTCTTCTCTCACCATTTCTCCCTATCTGCCTCATCTAACTTGCTCTCTCTTTCGCAATGTTTGACAAACAAGACTATACAGTAGAATTATGTTTCTGTCAGAGGCCTGATTTCTGCACTGCAGCACTTTGGAGTCGAGGTCGGCCGATAGTGGATTATAAAGGCCAATGAATGAAAAGGGCCTTGCATGAGACAGACGTGATAATAAGAACAGTAATGTAGTCACAGCTGTCAGTTTCCGTGCTATATTGTAGTTGCTGTTCTGTACTCTATACAAGATTTGTGTACTCACTAGATGTTGTATCATCGTGTCTTGCTAGTTGGCTAATACAGATTTCTGCCGTTGCATAGTAGCTGTCTTACGTGCCTGTATTTTATTTGATTGCCTCTATCAGCAACTACTAAATGTTAACTTGACTTTCCTAAGACAGTTGACTCTAAAAAACTGTACATATAGCCTCAAGTAGGAAGCAAGGGAGGAATTTGTTTTCAAGTGTTTATCTGTTTTCAGGTGAAGAAGGACGCAGAGCAGAAGGACCAGATGAAAGCTGACCTCACAGCTCTCTTCCTTCCCAGGCAGCCGCCTATGGCCCTCACTGAGGTAAATGATGTCCTTTTCCCTTTTTAAACTATTAGCACTCAAAAGCTGCTTCCTTGACGACAAGCTTCCCTTTTGTGTTCAGGCCGAACAACTAATGGAGGAGTGGAACGAGGACTTGGACGGCATGGAAGGGTTTGTGTTGGAGGGAAAGAAGTTTGCTCGCCTGCCAGAGGAGGAGTTTGGACACTTCTACACCCAGGACTGCTACGTCTTCCTCTGCAGGTGTGTGTGTCCGTGACACTGCAGTTATATGTGGATTCAAGCAGGAAATAGAGAGGGAAATCAGGGCTTGTGGGTACACCACGATGCTTGAGTTTTCTCTGATTTATTGGGTGACTTTAGATACTGGGTGCCCGTGGAGTACGAGGAGGAGGAGGAAAAGGACAAAGAGAAGAAGGGGAAGGAGGGTGAAGGAGGCGGAGGAGGAGGAGGGGAGGAGGAGGAGGACAAACAACCGGAGGAGGACTTCCAGTGTGTGGTGTACTTCTGGCAGGGCAGGCAGGCGTCCAACATGGGCTGGCTCACCTTCACCTTCTCCCTCCAGAAGAAGTTCGAGAGTCTTTTCCCTGGAAAGCTCAAGGTATGGGGACGGTTTTGTACATGTTCTGAGTCTGATTGAATTAAAGTTGGTGAGCATGGGACGTGGTGCTGTAATTGTTATGTATGCTGATGTTCAGGTGGTGCGGATGACCCAGCAGCAGGAGAACCTTAAGTTCCTGTCCCACTTTAAGAGAAAGTTCATCATCCACAAAGGCAAGAGGAAACAGAAGACGGACTCTGCCCAGCCTTCCCTCTACCACATACGCACCAACGGCAGCGCACTTTGCACCAGGTTCATCTCTCACCTGTTATCAGCACAGACAGTGCACACAAGCAGTGATGACATGTCAAAGGTCACGTAAGCTTTTTTAACGCTTAGTTTACTGGAATTCTCTTTCAGGACGATCCAGATTGGAACAGATTCAAGCAATCTCAACTCAGAGTTTTGCTTCATACTCAAGGTGGGAAATGATTCTGTAAAACTTTGTTTTAATAAACACCCCCAAAAGTCCTCCTTCCCATTCTTCTCCATAGACATGTGTAAAAGTCCATGCTTTTTGCAGGTACCGTTTGAGAGCACAGACAATCAGGGCATCGTTTACACCTGGGTGGGCAGAGCTGCTGACCCAGACGAAGCCAAACTGGCAGAGGACATCATGAACAGCATGTTCGACGACACATACAGCAAGCAGGTAACTGTGTGCGCTTTCAGGGTTTTCCCAAGGTTTCTGGAAGGTGTAGGTGCTGGATGGGTGGGTGGGCAGCGGGGATCTTTCTAACTGTACATCGGTATTACATCGGTAAGACGAGGTTGTTTGTTGTTCCTATAGCTCAGTTCTGTAAAAACACTTAAGTGTTGTGCTTAAGTCTTATAATGACAGGGAAAACCCTGGCTTTGGTAGAATGTTATTACTATAATCATGTGTGTTGTTTTCATTCTCTTTTGTTCTCACAAAATTTGAAACCCCTAGAGCACTCTGCAGCACTGACAACTTCCGTTTTTCTAAAATGTGTTTGATAAACGTGCATGTAATAAATATAATGTCTTTTATAATAACCATATTTGAAAGTCATTTTTGTCTCGCCTAATGGACTTGTCTCGCAGGTGATCAATGAAGGGGAGGAGCCAGAGAACTTCTTCTGGGTTGGGATTGGATCTCAGAAGCCATACGATGAAGATGCAGATTATATGAAATACGCCCGGCTCTTCAGGTGAGCTCATATTATCGTTATCGTATTACAGATAAAAGAAATGAGTCTCTTTTTCTGTGACTGATAGAAGTCCTTCCACTGTCTCATCCGTTTTCACTCATTTCTCTGTCCTCTGTCCGCTCCAGGTGTTCCAACGAGAAGGGTTACTTCTCGGTGTCGGAGAAGTGCTCGGACTTCTGTCAGGACGACCTGGCTGATGATGACATCATGTTGCTGGACAACGGCAAAGAGGTACTGAGAACTGAGAGTGGATTTGTTGGACCTTGTGCAGTTCAGCTGGACTCTTATCTCATTTGTTTTGCCGTCTGTGCCTCTTTCCCTCGTTTCCTCCCAGGTGTACATGTGGGTCGGTACTCAGACCAGCCAGGTGGAGATCAAGCTCAGCCTCAAAGCCTGCCAGGTGAGCATACAGTCAAGAGTTTATTTTGTGTGTACAGTTGTATGTCTGTGTTCATTTTCACATCTTCACAATCCTCCTCTTCCCTTTCAGGTTTACATTCAGCACATGCGCTCTAAGGACTCCGAACACCCCAGGAAGCTGCGTCTGGTGCGGAAGGGAAACGAGCCTCACTGCTTCACGCGCTGCTTCCACGCCTGGGGAGCGTTCAAAACTCCCCCGGCATAGACAAACACTTTTTGCATCACACATATGCACACAAATGACTTGCTGCCATGTAATTTTTCTACCAGTAAGATGATGATGATGATGATGTCTTTGCCTCACCCAGCTTTACAGGACTTCCTTCCTTTCACCCCCCCCCCCTGCTCAGCGCTGCTGTTTAACCGCCTCTTGGCCGTGAAAGAGTCAACTCATCCTTTAAAACCTCTTCAGGCTGTTTCAGTGATGGTTCATCTGGTCAAGAGGCCGTTAACTGTCTCTGCTTCCTGTCTCTGGGACAGACGGCAAATATTTTTTTCTAGTAGCTTTTATAGCAGCAAGTCTGAATACTGTTCAAAGAGAATTATGTTTTGAGATACAATAGTCTAAGGTGTACAGAGGCTTTATGGGAGCTGAATCCTTCAACATATCGATCTGTTTGCTGCCGTCGCGTGGCTTGTGCTGCATGGTCGATAGTTTCTAGTGGAGGATTCTCGCTCCTCCGTGCTTAGTGCCATTTTGTGCAGCTCATTTGAAGCAGCGGGTCAGATTTGAGGCTTCGGTTTGTACTGTTTTTTGAGGGACAGAACAGCACTATAATTGTTTTACTGAGGAATGTTTATGATTTATATATATATATTTTTCTGTTGTACGGACTTTACACGGTGTGAGTGTTTGCCCCATGCGCCTTCTTTGGAACAGGCTCGTTCGCTGTTCTCACCTTTTACGACTTATTCGCGGAGCGTTTAAATACATTTGGCCAATGAAATCTTGAGAAGGTCCGAGTTCAAGTTCCAGGTGGTGAGACAGCTTAAGTTTTAAATGTGCAATCAGCAGAGGCCAGGTAACCGAAACATAATACTGTACTCTTTTACACTGCAGGCTGCATTCAACTTATCAAAATGCTTTTCTTGCTTCTACAGAGCCTTGATAGCAAAGGCAAAAGAGGATTAAAAAAATGCATAAGGTTAAAAATTCAACAGTTTTAACATACAACCAGTGTTGTCAGATTGAATATCTTCTATTTTCTCATTTTGGAACAAAAATCTGCTTTGAAAATGTTTTGTTTTTTTTTTTTTTTTTATATAAATGGGAGATCTTCTGCACCATATTACATTACAAAGGGACTTCTGGTTTCTTTTATTGGTCAACCAGTCAATTAAACCAGATTTAGATCACTTTTGGGAGTCCGTCACTGCTGTTGCTTCTTGCGTCCGTGTGAACTGTAACGTTTGCAGGCATCGGTCCAAGCAGGATATCCACGTCATTCTAAAACGGTTACATCATTTAGTTTCTTTAGACTGTATTTTGCGGGGTGAATTGTATGCCTGGTTCGTGTGTCTGAGGCCTACACACAAACATATGTATGAAATGTGTGTATACGAACATGTGCACATGCTCCTGATGCCACCTGCAGATGCTTTATTTATGTATTTTATATTAAAATAAAATCGCACATCACGTTTCATTTGTTTTTGTTTAGTTACTGCTTGGTGATATTGTGTACACTGCAGACAGAGTAAGATAGAAGTCTGAAACACCTTTAAAGTGGAGATCACAATAAAATGACAGTATATTACACTAAAAAAAAATATATTCATACAAACCAATTAACAGATGAGCTGTTTAGAGAGTAAATAATTTTATTAACATTCACAATTGTTCATCAGCCAAAATGCTAAATGACCACTTAAAATCCTACACACAACTGAATGACAAAGTAGAAACGAAGTCATCTTAATTGTGGAATTAAAAAGGGAAAATTGTGCCAGCTGTAGCATGAAAGGGTTAATTATTACCTTTGTGTCAACCAGAACACCCGAAAGCGAACACAAAAGGAAACTATGTGAGTCCTACCTGTTGAGCTACATTAGTTAGTAGTGAGGTCCCTTTTTTTGTGTATATATATATATATACACAAAATATATATATATAATTTTTTTTATTTTTTTTTACGCGAGGTCATTTAAAAAAAGAAAAGAAAAAGCTGGAATTAATGCGCGTGACGACAGGTTCTAGCTCTAACATTTACTATCATCGGCTTGCTCTTATAAACCTGTCTTGTTTACTTCAAGGCTGTAAACCTACATATAGATACTGTAGATAATCTGTTTTTACACGGTAAAACTTATTTTTTTTCTTATTAAAAAAAAAAAGGGGGGGGGGCGGGTTAAAAACACTGGCGTTCAAAGCTGTGCATCTAGACGATATTCCCCAGAAGGCTCCGGTTTACAGAAATCTCCTAGAGTACATTACACTTAGCGTTCGGACTGACTTTGCTCCCCTTGCCGCACTTCCCTGAGTCCCCTTCAAAGATTTCTGCATGAGATGATGAGGCCTTCGTTATACTACATTCTTTACCTTCGTCCATTTCCCTTCCGTTTTAATTGACCCAAAATATGACTTTGTATCAGTACTAGAGCAGAGGCTGAGGATAAATGGAAAACTTTATTCTTTTAACAGTGGTGATAAAGATTTCTGAGCTCTTCAACAGACTGTCCGTGCCTACTCTTCATCTGCCTGGTGTACGCAACAATACTGAAAAAAAAAAAGGTGAAAACGTCATAATATATGGTCCCCATGAGCAAAGCATCCTTAAACTACACCAGAGAAAACAGCGCCAATACATTTACTGTGATCACTATCCATCTCCTCGTCAAATGCACCAATTTGTCTTTCGTGATTAATCAAATTCAGATGACAGTCCACAAAAACAATGTTAAGTAAATAGCAAGAGATTTCATATTATTTCACTCAAATTTGCTCTAAAAATCGCTCTTCACCAGCTGGTTCCCTTTGTAAACACAGTGTTAATGCAGGCTTAAAGCTCAACTACTCTTTCCTCTTACATCTACTTATCTGTCATTATAAAATACCTCTACCTTTCCCCAAAAAAGCCATACAAAACATATTGTACAATGCACCAATCTTTAAAGTAAAAAACACCTTCATTATCCCGAACTTGTTTGGTGACTGTGCTTGTGTGTGACAACGCCTCACGGATTTAAAAACTGTTGTGGTGCCCAGTAGACGCAGCTCAGGATTTTGGCCCCTGGGAAAAGAAAAGAAAAAAAACAAAAAACAAAGAAAATCTCCTTCCCAACCCACGCAGGAAGGTGGGTAAGGCCATTCTTTCTGGCACAGAGGGAGGGAAAAATGCTACAACTTTTAATACTCAAAATTCTTCATTTTCTAGTCTCTTAAACGCTACCAAGCTCCCTTTCAGTCTGCGCTGGATACCCGGGTAGTTCACAGGGCTGTGGTGGCGTGAAAGTGGCGTGCAGAAGAATCCGACACATCCACTAGTGTGCACAACGTTTGGCGACTGAGCACCGATTCCAGTTCCAGCTGCGGGGGAAGCCGCATACCCGCCCGAGTGCACCGCAAAACCGTGGATAGAAAAATAAAAACACGGAAACGTCACAGTTCGTTCTCCTACGTCAAAGTATCAGCCCTTTCCACGAAAGGCTGAGCCACAGTCGTTGAGTCTGACCGCGTGACCATCCGGTCAGTCGGCAGATATTTCAGCCATTCCTTCATGAAAAATCTGAATGATCCGCTCCAAGTCCAGGGCTGTGCTTCTGCTGGGAGGTCAGAGGTCACGTCATGTTTCCAAAGTGGTTATATCTGAAGAAGATTCTTCCAGTAGGAGGAGCCTCAGCGACAGTCTGTAATGTTGTTTCCTTTGTCTGTTTTGAGGCTTTCCTTTCTGTGTGTGCCAGGATAACAGGACAGGAGAGTGCAGAGTGCTGCTGGCCTGGAGGGGTGGGTGGGTGTGGGGGCTCCACAGTGGGCTGATGGGAGATGTTTGTGGTCCAGCACTGTAAAGGGTCCATCCAGACCACTTGAGCCCCTCCCTGTAATACTGCAACAACAATCAGAAGACATTTATGAGCAACAACCATGACCACTGTCAACTTTGGTCAGAAGAAATAATCATCAATCATTTATCTTTTAAATGTTAATACAGAGCAGTTATGAAGCTAATGGTTTTCCTCCGTCTTTTATACTTTAATTGTGCTGTGAGGTTATTTTTGTATTATTCATCACACTTAATTTGGGTTGGAAAGTATTTCCACATTGATTAAACTATTTAATTTCCACTGACATCAATGAACTTATATTTTTCAAACTAGGATTAGTTTTTAAATTGTGTAACAGAGCTGTGGCTTCATTTTATCTGGATGTATTCATTACAAACCTCTCAATTAATCTTGGACTAATCTTCCTTGGTGTAACCCAGTCTCAACAGTAAATCGGTTCAAATATAACAATACTGAAACATTTTAATAATTATTATTAATATAAGAGTTCTACCCTTGTTTCCCAATTTAACAAAACAAATGCGTGTATTACGAAACAAATTTGTCATATTTCATGAGGGAAAAAAAATTAATTAAAAGGAACCCAAACAGCGCAGTATTAGTATACAGTATATATTAGTATATACAGTATTATTTGTAGTGTTCATGAGGCACCAGCAGAGGGTGGGAGAGAGTTAAAAATGAAAGAGATGACTGTTGACAAACAGGCGTAGGAGGAAGAGACCTCAGCAAACATCATCAGATTTATGACTCCTGTGAGTGTAGAGTAAAGTGACTGAATGAGCTGAGATTCCACCACGTACTCGGCACTCGGTCACAGCTGAACACGAGCTGCACTTTGTACAATAGAGTCTGAAAAAACAAGATTAAACTTGAGCTACAGTATGAAACAGTGTCAAGTGTGTGAATGTGCTCAGTCTGCATCAATGGGAGTGATTTCTGCTCCACTGACTTTTCAGAGACAGGGGGAGGAGAGGGGAAAACAGAGCGGAGGCTTGTTATTGCAGAGCTCAGACAGAACAAGTCTTTGAAGTTTGCACACTCTGGACCCGCTCCATTAGAAACAGGTGTCTCGCACTGTGTGTGTGTGTGTGGAGTTTGTCTACCCAGGCTAATGGACCCAGTGTTATGTCTAAGCAGGTACTGTCTGAGCTCACGGATCCTCTGCTCGCCGTGGTGCGTTCGTGGTCCTCACCTGTTCAGTTGATGAGGATGCCGGGCGAACGTCCCTCCTCTTCTTTAATGTTCTTCAGGTTATTCTCTGCCTCGTCCACAGTTCTGACAGCAAATATGCAAAGCGCAAGTTAATTCAGCCTTCGAAAATACAATACTGTGAGTAAATACAATACTGTGAGTAAATACAATACTGTGAGTAAAT
>JAPQRN010000026.1:7022321-7042130 GCA_037367275.1 Coranthus polyacanthus
GAAGGAAGGACGGATCGCTGGAGCCAAGGATGAATGTAGGAGCTGACCACACACCGAAAGAGAATCAGACAAGAGGAAAAAAGTTTAAGTGTCAGACTTCAGACAACACAATTTAAAATTCCACACATCAAAAAGGCATCGTCTGTGAGCATTTTCTCCAACTGCCTTACTTCCCAACACACATAGCAACACACACACACACACACACAACACAATCCCGAACTCTTCAGACGTCTGGCAAACGGCAGTCTACAACAAGACAAGCCAAACAACTCCACCCACCCACTAGAGAAACAATCCTGTCTCATTTGCATCCTCCCCCTCAGCTAGTACCTCCCCACCTCCCACACTCCCCCTTTATGTCCCACTCGTTCAATGCTGACACTCAGGCAGTCAAACCTAAAACAGTGGATGTATTTGACTGTCAAACTACAAACACTACCAACATTCTACAACCTATTTACTCAGTGGGACCAGATGACCCGTCCAACTTATCTGGGTAGGTGTGTGTGTCCACTAGAGGTGTGAATCTTCACTAGCTTCACAATCAACAGTCACCTGTTAACAACTCTGCGTTTGTCTCAATCTATCACATTCTCCATTTTCTGCATTACTCCACATGGCTACTTTTCAAAAAATATATAAATAAATAAAATCAATTTATACAAGTAGTCACATAAATCTCAATGCCTGTTTTACTTAGAAAGAGCCTTCGTAAATAAGTCACATTGTCATATGTCAACTGTTACATGTTACATACAAGTGTCATAAATCCTTCTGCAGTGAATTAGAAGTAGATGTGTATATATATTCACCGGCCTCACGATTGGATCATGATGTCCACATCATTATGCATCTTTGAATAGAGACATTTTCATACCTCTAGTGCTCATGCATGAATAATTTGGGGTGGGCCGAAATAATTCCTGCTTTTTAACCCCTTTAGTAGTATTTTTTTTCTTTTTTGGTTATACAGATATTGTGATGTACTGTATGATTATTGTCTTGCATGTATCGCAGAATCACTGTATCTGCAGGTAACATGTTGTATCTTGGGTTGCTCTATTTCCCCGATGAATAATTATGTTTAGATGTGGGGGGTGAGTCTGAGAGGGAAAGACTGAGTAAGAGAGGGAGTCGAGAAGTGATGGGAGAATTTTAAAAGGTCCTCCCATTTCCATGAATATCAATGATGAGGAGAATTGTCGTCAGAGGACAGAGGGAGGGTGAAAAGAAAAAGAGGAAGGGATGATAAAGGGTGAATCACAGTCTGTGTCTTCAGTCAGATTTTTAGATTGTCATCAAATAATTTAATATTGACTTAGAGTTATAGTTAACACAAACTAGACAAAGGAACATGTGGGCGCACAATTTAGTCTGCAGCACAGCCCACAGTCTGAAACAAAGCACCCAAACAAATTAATGTGACTCGGTACAAAGTAAAAGCTGAAAATTGGTGAGCGGGAAATGCTGTTGTCTCATTACAACTGAAAAACCATTGTGTTTTTATGTCATAAAAACCCAAACAAGCAGATTGGAAATTTATTGTCTTCACCACAAACTGCAAAAATTTGTTGACCTAGAGGATGGAAAAGCAATGCAAGATTCCTTTGTGTTAAGCTGAAGCAGCTGCCGTGGTTTACTTACTCAGGATACAGTGTGAAAATAGTCATTTTATTTCTATTCATTCACCACTGATTTCAATACTCGACCACAATGTCTCGAAAGAGCATGACTCACGGTGCAAAAGCACCGATTTTGCTAGGATTTCGGACAATCAAGTTGCAGCCTCGTGACACCAGTGTTGCATTAGACTGGCCACGGTTACTACAAACTCAAAGCAAGGTCAATAAAAACTGAACAAAGCCTCTGATCCTAGAGCCAAAACACGCTCCAGCATTCAGAGAGATCAGGTCTGATGAATCAGTTCAGCATAGGGTGATCACGCAGTGAAGTGTCATTGTGTGTGTGACCAACAGGATGTCAGACAGACAGAGGGAGAGCTGACAGCTTGAGCACACCCTCAAACACACACACATCAAAGCTCCGCTGTGTGTGTGTAAATATTAGCTCGTCCTCTGGCTGAAGAAAAGCCGATACTGGAGCTTTGTGGTCACAAAGTTTCAGAGTGATTCAGCACGAACTGGTTTGACCAGATAAAGTCACAGTCCACAGTTTCATACGTTATGTGGAGCTGATGCATGCATGTGTGTAAAGTGATACTGAAGCTCACCTTCTCACCCATCATTGACACATCTATATTAACAAAACTTGAAGTCTGATGTGCTGAGCTGCAGACCTTTAAAACCCTTCCGTCTGCAAGCACTTCTCATCCCAGGCAACTGCGCTGGTCGTCTTGGAAACCAACTCAAAAGCTCCCTTTATTAAGACTAGACTCAGCAACAAAGCTCTTACTCAATCTGCACACATGCACATACACACACAGTCACAGAGGGAGGGTTAACCCAGGGCAGCGCAACATGCATTCCACGACAGGAGACAGACTCCTCAAGATCACCCCCAAAACCCCCCACCCATGATCTCTCTCAATACACACACACACACAAAACTCCACACCACATTGTCCCCTTCCCTTTGCTGAGCCCCAGTCTGTGGTTGAAGCAGAAACTCTGAGAGCGTAATATGACTCTGCCTTTATAAACATGCAGAGAGTGAGAGAAGGAGTAAAGAAAGAACAAGTGAGAAACTTAAGCAAGTCACTGAAAAAGAGCACATGTGAACAAGAGGAGAAACCGAGCCAGAATTCAAACTACAAATTTTGCAATTTTCCACTCTTTCTTTGTAGCTGAGTCAATAAACTCTACATAGACTTTTTTTTATCTTAACCCCAAAATGCTCTTACCACTCTACAAACAGTGTACACTGCTTGAGCATCAGTGTGAGTTGAACCACACATCTGGCACTACAGGCTCAAAGTGTGTGTGCGCTACAAAGTACAAAGTACACTAGGAAGTACAGAGGTCAAAGCCAAGACAACGAATTTACAAGATTATTTGGGAATGTGAACAATTTGAAATTAAAGTCAAAGTGCAGTCCGTTACTGTTCATCGTGTCTCTACTACAGGACAAACTGAAACATGCAGGATTTTTACATGAAAATCAATTTGTATGTTGTGAGGTGCAAAAAACATAAGCTGTCTAATGCAGTTTTGACCTGCGACCTCCTCTAAACAAGGGAACATCGACCAACAACACGATATTAAGTTGCAATCAGCAGTAGCTCTAATTTTAGAGGACTAAATGTGGGAGATGTATCCAGGAGGTTTATAAGGAAGAAGAAAGGTAAAACAACAGGTTTAGGGCTATTTCAATAACATTTTAGTTGATGATAAATTGTACAATGATTTGTTGTTTTCTGTTTTTTGCCACTAGTAGAGTATAAGCAATTTAGTTATACAAATAGATTGAATGAAGAAGAGCCATTTATTGGCATTTAACACTGGAAAAAGAATCAATCAAAATTGAGTTTCTGTTTGTACTTCAAGCTTCGTAAACAAAACCAAGTAGATTGGACATAAATAATATAAATGAACAAACTACTACTGAGATATATTAAGAAATTACTGATAATGACAGATATCAATAGAAGTTTAGTGCCTCGAGATGGAGTCGCAAAGGGGGGTGAAAACAGTGATGACGTATGACATTTCTGTTTCATCCAGCGGTTTTATACAAGTGAATGGAACAATTATCATAATTATGCAAAATAACTGCTGCAAACTCAAATAATTGTGATAAGGTGATTATGCAATAAGTGTGACCGGAATAAAGAGGTGCACTGTGGGACCCTTCACACGACCCCGAGGCTGATTTTGGGAAC
The DNA here is from genome assembly GCA_037367275.1 of Coranthus polyacanthus. Lineage (NCBI taxonomy): Eukaryota > Metazoa > Chordata > Actinopteri > Kurtiformes > Apogonidae > Coranthus > Coranthus polyacanthus. The sequence goes on from JAPQRN010000026.1 coordinate 7,026,163, forward strand.
CACTGATTTAATATCAAGTTTAATTTCTAGAAGAAGATGCTGCATTCTGTTAATTTCTTGCAGAATGACTCATTTGCAGAATTTCCATATATTCCCTGAGGGTATATACTTCTAGACTCTGAGCTGATTTTTAAGAAATTCCAACAGCAGCTGGGACTCTGTTAAACAGTAGAATAACTAGACAAATTTTTTCGGTATCAGTCATTTTGTTAGAGTAGGTACAGCCATGTAGTGGAGTTATTTTGCCTCCCCCTTCATCTCTTCACACTCCCTTGTCTTCACTGCCTCTGTTTATCTCCATCTCCCCCCTCCTTCTCCCTCCATCCATCTCTCTGAGGTGCCTGGTACCACCAGCCTCTCTCTCTCTCCCTTTCTCTCTCTCTCTCTGCAAGCTGCAGCTCAAAGAGTTGATTCTCCAATCTAATGCATCTGGACACACACACAGCCACAGCTCACTGATAAATATGTACATACAGACTCCGTAACATATACAGTCAGATCCAAACAGTGGCATTTTTGTGATGGTAAATCCTGTTACATGCAACCCGCTGCAGTTCATACACTTCCCAAATGAAACATGCGAGACAAACATGAACCACATGAGTCAAGCATGAAACACGTGAGGCGCACATGCAAAACAAATCCCCTCAGAATGTGTTTTCAAATACCAAAGCTTCTCCTTTTCCAAGTGGCCGACGCTCACCTGGCAAACCACAAAGAAACCCTAACATCGGGCAAACAGTCATCACCTACGCACACTACAGGACCGGACCAATGGAGCCTGTTACGATCAATATCGTGTCACAACGTTGTGTGGTGTGGACAGTGCATGAGCTCATGAGTAGCTGGAATTCTTGACACAAGTGACATGCTGAGCCAAATTATGGCTTTGCCACAAAGCCAAACCAATACTCATTTCTAGTACGCTCAATGTTACTCAATGTTCCATCTCATCTAGTGTTGCTCAAAGAGAAATATCCTAGCTCTGCCATTGCCAGGGGGGGGCCTACATTCATTCCCCCTGACCACAAGCTAAAAATGCATTTATGGTATTATAGTAGAAGCATCTGTCATTCACAATGTTGTCTTGATGTTGCACTTCTAGCCAACAGTCTTATTGAGTGGATATCATTTTACTTTAAGTTAATTGCAGTTGGGGTGTGGTGACAGTACTACAGCTGGAAGCACAGCAGGAAAACTAGTGGTCAGATGATGGAAAAGGAGGTAAACAAACGCCCATTTGACCTATTATTTAGAAAATTGCAGCTGAATTGTCAATTAGGGATGTGAAATATGATGATATATGTTGTGTGACATCCACTGTTTAATATTACGTTCTAGTGTTTGTTTCATTGTGTCACAAATCACACTCTTGTTCAATATGTTTAATCATTTGGACGCATGTTGCATGAAGGCAACATAAACAAACATGGGGGCGAGTGAACGTGACACATAAGTCTGAACAGGACTCTGATCTGCAAAGACAAAATGAAGTACTCTCATGTAAAAGCCTAATAAATGTATTTTGCAATTCATGCCGCAGGCCAATGCACCATAGGTCATTTTATATAAACTATTTATTAATTGAATTCACAGAATTTGTGCTATATTTTGATACGCATCATTATCTGGATATGAAATGAACTGATTCATCAGACCTGGTCATATAAAAGCTGGGTATTTACTTTAGAGGGTACCATATATGAAACCAGAAACCCCTTGTTTCCATGTGCCCAAATCTAAGAAATCTATACGATGTGAAAAATGTTATTATAACCCATATAGGCCAAAATTTTTAAAATCTGATTGTATAGAAGAGGTTGAAAAATCCCTCTAATAATATAGAAGGGAGTGACAGATGAGTGTTTTTCAGTTCAGTGGTGCAGACGGTGCAGCTTCCCACAGTGACTGACAGCACACACAGCATTTCACTGCTCTGCTGAACTCATGTTATATAAACAGGTCTGCTGCAGATACAGCTGATCGGTATTTCCTCAATATTCATACACCATGAGGCCCCGTCACAGCAAAAACAACGGCAAGGAAATGGCAATTAAATCATCGGGCTTCGCGTAAACCTTCCAATGACGGTGAGGAAGTTTGAAGACTCTGTGTGTCTTGCACTACAACGTGAACAAGACACAACATCAAAAAGTAAACATAAAACAAAAAAGAGCACAACGCTTCTGTTACCGCAAACCTACCGTTGAAACCAGCCCCCGTAGCTGCACTGCAGAGAAGATGCTGAGCTGAACAGAGAAGCATTATAAAAGATGCAAACTGACAAAACTGAAGGATACACTTTGATGGCTCCTGACTTTGTGCCGATGGCCATAAGCTGCAGCTTGGGGTCAAAGGCCAAAGCGCTGGGTTGATGGGGGAAACCATGCTCCACAGTCTGCGAGAGAATAACAGACAGAAAAACTGATTAAGGAGTGTCAAGACTGAAGACAATGAAAACAGCCACATTTACTGTATTTTTCTGACATCATTCCCTTTAGATCCACCCTGCTGTGTGTGTGTTCGTGTGTGTGTGTTCGTGTGTGTGTGCGTGCTCGAGCCTGACAGACTGTATAGTCAGCGAGGCGTCTGAAAGGGAGGACTCCTTTAATAAAGTTAGAGGAAAGTTCTTAAAAGCACTGATGGCAGCAGCATTACTTTATTGCAGCGCTGTGCAGGCCTTGTTAAATGGGATTAACATAAATTCACAGCTTTTTGCTTCTGCCCATGTTAGGAACTGAGGAGAGAGACAGCTGGGAAAGCATTTAGATCAACATGGAAAAAAATTAAGAGGACACCTACTACTTGCTTTAAAAAGGTTGAGGGGGTCGTTACACTTTTCTTGACGGGGCTCCTGACAGGGCTCTGAGTCCAGGTTAAATTTAGGAATTAGATATGAGGTAAAACATTAACCTGTTTTTCCTGTAAAGTACCAATCTGACCCCTCACAAACAGATAAAGTCACATCAAAGTAGCACTCCTGTTGAGAGACCACCTCAGATAGTTGTGGCAGCTGGTGCCAGACCTTCAAAAGTATGTGTGTGAGCTGTCACAGTGAGACAAACAACTGTGGACTTTACACACCGCTCAGCTAACCGGAATACACTCTGTTACAGAGGGAAAAACATGTTTAAGTATCTCACTTACACCTACTCACTCTGCTGTTGTCAGAAGCACCTACACAGTGGGCGCTGACATTCTTTAAATAAACTTCAGTGTCTGTGAGACTCAGATTTTTGCCACTTAATAACTTGTTTCTGCAGAATGGTACCCTGATGGAAAGCAACTAACCTCAACTCAAAACCATTCAAAAGTGATATACCGGTACAACAAACACATCGTAATGATAGAAAACTGACAACAGGCTTCCACAAGCTAAAACCCTCTACTTCTTACACAACACAGAAAATCATGGTTGAAATTAGGGTTGTGTATTGGCAAGAATCTGGTGATAAGATGCACATCATGAAACAGGGGCGACGATTCAATATATTGCTATAAGCAAGATGATATATTGCAATTTTTAAAATCTAATTTTAGTCATTTCATTTAATTTATTTTTTCAAATAAACACCACCATAGGCATGACATGCAGGGTCTAAGTTCGTATTCATATCTCCACTGCCATCAGACTGATGGACATATGAATTTCCCCCTGAGGATTAATAAAGTGAATCTGTATCTGTCTTTTCTCTGAGTTTGAGGAAGACGTAGGCACACAGGTGGGGGTTTGGGGTTCTTCCAGCAAGAAAATGTTACGTTTTTTAAAAAAAAAGACAAAGAGAGAATTAAAACTATTTTGTACCATTATTATTAATTTCGAAAACATAGAGGATATGAACAATAAACAACACCCAAAAAGCTTAAATACAACGCTTGCTAAAGAAGTCCACTGAGAATCAACGACAACCATCGGATGTCCTTAGTCTGGATGCTCTCTGCTGCACATGAGCTTATAATGGTAGGGAAAACCCTGAAATGTAAGTAACACAACTTTTTTATTCAACCCGAACAGTGGGATCTGCTTTTGCATTTATGTTGCGGTCGACACAAAAGGAACCACTGTCTGCAACAAATCTTTACATCTTAACAACTGAAAAATCAATAGTGTTTTTGAGAATTGATACAGTATCACAAAATATAATAACGTGACATGCATCATTATTTTCTTACACCTCCAGATGAAATGAACAGACTTCTTGGGGATTGTTTGACAGGACAAATGCAGCCAAACAAGCTGATCTGCGTCTGACAGTAAACATGTCAGGTTGTGTGTTTTACTGATTAAAACATCCTTCCTTCACTTGCCTAGTTGTACGTGATGCGGATGCTGCATTTAAGACCAACGTCAAAGACTGGCTCTGGGAGTTTTCTGTGAACAATTCTGGTGCATTTTGTCTGATTAAGAATTTTAGAAGAAAATGGTGCTAAATCCTTGCGGCACATTTTCAGTGCACTTCTAAATAATGCCGTTGTATTGTCATTTTGTCCTGTCATCCTCTGCGCATGTTAAATCAGGGCTTTCACCATCAGAAAGTTTGGACAGGCCTGCTCTCTGGAACACTGTGCTCTACTTTTCGAGTGACACACTGTGCAGACAGACAGCGGCCTCACCTAGGTTCAAGGCCACAGCTCTGCGCAGTAGTCTGCGACCCTGTTGGCTTAGCTGCAGCTCATCCCAAAAGATTACCTGCGACTGATATTTGACGTGCACAATTATCAATACATTCCAATGAGTTGACACATGAGCGTTGCAACCTACTTTTAGGCTCCCACCACCAGTTTAGCAACTGTGGGCGAGGTGACAACATGCAGTGTGCTGAAAGTGGATCTGAAATTTGTTCGAGCCAGGAACGTCTAAATAGAGCTGAGCGCTGGCCAGAGGGGAAGGCCGCTCGGGAACGGAGTCCTCTGAGATAAGCAGAGGAAGCTGAGATTTACTGTACAAAAACTGGTTTATATTCATCATGGGCAAATGTGGTGGAAGACGTATCCAGATGCCTTACTAAGTTCTGCATTTATAAGCTTACTTAACTAAAAAAAAAAAGAGATCAGCGAAATATACTTAAAGTATGAAAAGTAAAAGTAGTCATTGTACCATAACATGGTTCCTGTCAGCGTTTTACTATTATATATGATGTTTTGGGATTCATATTACTGCTGTATTAATGTGTATGTTGCATTTTTTTTTTTATTATGGCTGAGCTCATTTGAACTGCTTTAAATACTGCTGTGTAGTTTTTTTAATAATAGGAATCATTTTCTATAACATCATCTTAAGTTTGAAGCGTCGCTGTTAGGGCCGGGTTCAAAACAAAGAAGATTTTGATTCAGACTGATCCTCATTTGACTGATCCGATATCGATTCATTCAATTCCAAGTACTTTTCTTTCAAGTCTTTCATTTCCCGTGGATGAGTGAGGCTGTTTGTCACCTCTGCACTATAGAGAGCAGTCACTGGCACTTGTTAGTCACGTTAAATAAAAAGTCCATTAATGTAAACACACATATACTCTAATAACGCTCCAGGTTGGATGGTTCCCTGTACACTTTACAGCCTTGTTTCTCTGGGAATCTCTTTTCGCATCGAAGCAAAATCTGTATTGTAAGAGAAATATCCCTAGAGAATTGATATTTTGAATCTAATTGTGAAATCAGTGGAGATACCCAGCCCTAGTCACTGTCCTCTGAGAACCACCTTATGTCTAAAAAGTCCGTTTATTAATCCTTACACCTTCAGTTTATCACAAACATTCAAGATAACACATTTGGAGAAACATCGTTCTTACTGGACAAGAAGGGGATGAAAAAATACCATCTGAAAAGTAACTACAGCTGTCAGACAAATGTAGTGGGAGTACAAAGCACAGTATTTGCCTCTGTGGTGTAGTGGAGTAGAAGTGCGAAGCTGCATACAAATGGAAATGCTCAAGTAAAGTGAAAATGTGCACTTAACTACAGTACTTGGGGTAAAAATACCACCACCACTGATCATGTGGATGTGATGCCAAAGTTGCGAAGCATGAAACCTGACACTCACGGTTTCACCCAGAGACCCTCAAAAAGTGAAAACAAGAGTGATCCAGCGCTGCACTAAAGTCCTCTGCGTGTCTTTACGCAGAGTTGAAGCGCCACTGGCAGTGATTTATAACCGTGAAAGGGCTGCAGTTTAAACGGACACTGCAAATGAATCTCACACTGACAGCCATCTTGATCAATTTATGAAATATGGGTCGTAATCCCCAGACGAAGCATCAAACTGCTGCGGCACACTTTAATCTAATCCTGCTAATCCGCAGCCCGGTTAATCCCTATCACTAACAAAATGAGCTGCTAGTTATTAAAGGAGATAAGTTTCCTCGGGTGTCGCTGCTCTTCGCGCGGGCCTCGTTTTTTTTTGGGGGGGGGGGGAGACAATTACCACGCCATGAAAACAAACGAACCCCAAACACATCAACAAAGCGCCCTGCACGCCCAAATCCACACTGCACTAAACCCATTCAGCGCCAGTTTTCGGCTAATTTGAGTTCCGGGCTAGAAAAAAAAAAAACAAAACAGCACTACGCGAGAGCGGTAAGGGCAAAGTCTGCACGTTGCTCCACTTTAAATCTTGTCCAGGTTTAATTAGAAAGACTAGCTGTAGTTTTGGGAAGCAGCAAATGAGGACTAGAGGAGGAAACCCGCTCTCCCTCCCTCCTCTCCTCTCCTCTCCTCTCCTCTCCCCCGGCTCCGTCCCGTTACTTTACCTTGTTGAAGGCGAAAAGCTCCTGTTTTATCTTCTCTCTCTGCGGGTCGGTGCCCTGCCGACGAAACCTAAACTTCATCATCTTGAAGCCGGGCAGGGGGTAGGCAGGACTTGGGGGCGGGGGTGACGGGGACGGAGCGAAAGACACGGAGATAACAACCCGGGCTTCTCGGTGACAGGAGAGGCGGTGCGGTGCTTGTTGGACGATGCTAAGCTAGCTAACCGACTAGCCCATGCAGGCTGAAAGCGGGGTTGGCAGGCTGCAACGCTGCTGCTGCTGCTGCTGCTGCGGGCTGCGGCTCTCCTCTCCTCTCCCTCTCTCTCTCTCTCTTCTCCCTCTTGGTGCTGTTTAGGTCGTGGTGGGCTTGACCACAGCCCCCCTTCCTCCCGGTTCACACGGACCCCGTTATTCTCAACCAATGAGGGTGAGGAAATCTGCGAGCAATTACTCAGAAACGCCCACACGGCGCAGAGCTCCGGGGCGGGGTGTTCGTTTTGCAATGCGGGACGCACCGAGTGCACATCCAACGTAACGGCTTTCAGTACACGGGGACAAACGGGCAGTGCTGTACACAAAATGAAACTGTCAAACGCCGAACAGTAGGAATTAATAGAGCAAATGAACTTACTCACCTAAACTGTTCAATTATTTTCGTCAGTAGTTACAGGAAAACTTTTATAAATTTCTTGGTTTAACTGAACAAATGTTTGTATGGTTATGAAATAACTCATCCTCTGTTCATTTTATCTTTTACAAAAGTCTTATTTTTTTATTGTCAGCTTTGGGTTTGGTTCTATTTTGAATTTATGTAGTTCTGTCTGGTGCCTTGATATGTTCATCTTGTTTATAAAGTACGTAACAAAGTTCACCATAAATCCACACACCAGATTCATTTGTGCTACAAATTTTATTATACAGCATTATTTAAATGAATTAAATATGTACAGGAATTATTATTTACAAACAAAAATACATTTTATAAATATGTATCTCTCCTAGTGCAAAGAGTCCAGAGATGCAGACAACTTTGTGTGCGTCCCCAAATGTATCTTTAAATATAGGCCTATTACAAAGAGTTTATTTAGGCTGAAAAATGACACATCAAAGCTCAAGTATCTAATAATGTTAAAGGGTAGACAATCTAATCCCAAACTTTGCTTGTTATTCATTGCACACATTTCTGTCTCGTCTTGTACAACGACAAACTGCCTGGCAAGCAGTCGTTGGCAACCACAGCAGAAATTCATATAGACCGCAACTATACAAATCCTGTGTTGTCCTAGGGAAAAGTGGATCAAATCATGCTATTCTTTTGACGGGGGAATGACAGTTCAAGAAGCCAGCAGCAGTATAGTCTCAGGATCTGAAACAGCACTTGCGTGCAACTTTTATGAACCAAACAATTATCATTTGATCAATCAATATCAATTGATCTATAAATAAACGTAGCTGCATATTATGTCAGCTCCATCATCAGAACATTCATCATATTATAGATATGTTACTTTTAAATATCAAAAGCTTCCCTTTTTTCAAATAGAGGTAGACACAGTACATTTATGAGGCAATAAGTGTTATTTTTTCCTGTGTGTGTACATATTTGTGCTATAGCAGGGTAATTTCACTTGGTGGCAGGGTGAGTCTCTTCTCTCTGACTGACAACATGTTCTCCATGTGCATGGCAATAACTCGGCACAGCTCCAGGCCCTGGATGAAGAAAAGCACAGTGGAAAAAAAAACGTATAACCACTGACATGATGTGTACTGCTGGCTGCGTCTCTTTGTTGACTCTTTGTTTGACACACACACCTGCTCCAGCTGCAGCTGTGTGATGCGCTGGTTGAGGAGGTCTCCTATCATGATCTCAACGTACGGGTAACTAGAGCCGGATGTTGGTCTCTGGGTGCGAGTTGACTGGACTTCTTTCAGAGGGAACCGCACCATGGCCTCCTAATCATACACACACAGGTCAAGGATACGCATGAATATAAAGTAAACACAAACATGCACACAAATATTACATCACAATAAATAACAAGATGGAAGGATGGACAGACACGGGCACCAAACAGCATCACCAGCAGAGGGAGCCAAGTGCTTGGTTTTGAAATAATTATATTCTAGCAGTAGTTTGATTTTAACAAAAATATGGCAGGTGAATGTATGCAGCGTTACACACATATCATTTGTGCCAATTGTGAGTTTGCGTCTGTGTCGTACATGGGTATCCTTGTTAAGAAAGTGGAGTCCGTTCAGATTTATAGCCAGGATGCACGGCGCTTGGACGGAGGCAGAGCTAGAACTCTGGATGTAGAAGAAAGAGGAGCCAAACATGGGGAAGGCACTGACCAGTCCTGAGGAAAAATATACAAAACGTCAAGTCGAATCAGTCAGTACATTATGGTCAAGTTCCAAACAAGCAGCAACATGTCTAGTAAATAACATTCATCACTTTCCAATGCAATTTAATACTGTTAAGTATCCTGAAACCAGTTATTTAAGGCTTAAATCTGTTTGTCTTTTGATTCCATCAGCAGTTTCACAGTAGATGTTTACTTTAGAGTGAACAGCCAAATGCAGTCCATTTTTTATGCAGGTCTGATAATTAATATAGGCATTTAGGGAGGCTGCTGTTACACATTTTTACACTAAGTCATTTCCAGTAATACAAACAGTTGTGAGCTTACCAAGAAACTGTGCACGAGCCTGGTGTGGGTTTAAGGGCTGGACCTGCTGCATGTGTTGTGTTGTCATATTCAGCCACTGCTGTGGACCTTGTTTGCTGTAGAACTGTGGGGGGACAGACTCCTGCAACTCACGGCTAAAACACACACGCAAAAAGTGGAAACCAGGGATAACTCAGAGGATGTATTTAGATATATTTTTAATGTGCATGCTGGCAGATGTTTCCTGTCAGCAAAAGTGACAGCGTGCAGTGGCACAAGAAGTCTTCTAATCTTACACTAAAGTAAAAGTACTATATTGTAGTATTACAGAGGAGGACCCTGTTGTTGTCATGCATGCACATATGCAATATATACATGTGTGTAGACTTGTGTTGTGCTAGTTAGAGCAAATGTAAGTATTCACAGTACATGCCATGAATCACTCATAAATAATTCAACAAATGGCGTGTATATGTGCATACTTACATGGTGGGCAGGTAGATGGTGTCCTTGGCACGGTGCTGTAGGGCAGCCAGTCTGGAAATCTGCTGCAGATGTTGTTCACTGGCTTTACCCTGAGGTACCACACTGAGCAAGGCCTTCAGGTAGTCTGGCAACACCTTGGAAAGGATTTTTGTGGTCTTTTGTTATACTGTATGTCACTGATTTTCCACTTTCCACTAGATATCATCTGTCCTTCATTCATACAGTAAATACATACCTGGTTATAGTGCATTGTGACATAAAGTTCATTGTCAAGCTTGAGAGCCAGACTCCATATGACTCTTCTGAACCACAGACTGTAGTTGGCATCCACAGGCTCTGCCTCTGTAGCAATGTCCAGGATGTACTCGCGTTTGTTTAGAGGTCGCACATTCTGACCTACACAGAGACACTGTTCACTTATCATGCTATCTCAGACATAATAGTGCTGTGGACTTTGACTTTGTGAAGAGAGTCGCATTCTAGTCCTTCTTACCTCTGTGTGTGACCAAAAAGATGGCATATTCATCCAAAGCTTCCACCCTGTGTAGGTCCATCTCATAGCAAAGTTCCTCGATGACATCCAAAGCCACCTGAAATGAACAAATCGGTTCTCAAATAAGCAGTGCAGCATTTGTGCTTGTCTTTGCTTTGAAGGCTGTAGTCTCTCTCTTTCTCCTAATTGGTTTACTACACACTTGCATGATCCACACAATATCACTTCACTTATTGTGAGTGTGTGTGTGTGCAACTCACAGAGCACGTCTTGATTTTCAAGTGCCTTTCAATCCCACCTGGCAGCAGGAACAACTGTCTTTTGGAGCTCCGCCCAGCCTGCACCCAAACAATCAATCACTCAAGTTAACACCGGTATGTGTTCACTGTTGTCAGGAAGGCAGCTGATAAACACACACACACACCTGGACGTGACACAAGATATGCGGTAATAGGAAAATACTTAAATGAGACAAACAGTGACTGGTTAGATTACAGACTAACCAGCATGGCTTTGAGCTCCATGCCGTTGGGATACTGTACACGTCCGCCATATTGGAAAGTCCTCCTCAGATTCTGCTCACATGCCTTGGCAATACCTGTCAATAAAGAGCACAAACCAAACATTTCAATCACTTATCTATTAGAACTGGGTCAGGCTGATTGTAACAGACAGATGAATGTGATTTGTTATGGGGCTGACAGGCTGTAGCATCTATTCTATGGAAGTGGTAGAACGTACTTAAGTACACATTTGAGATACTTTTTACTCCACTACATCTGTCTGACAGCTTCAGTTACTTTTCAGATTACAATTTTTCATACTTTTCCATTAAAAACCACGTATCTCCAAACGTGTTGATTTGGAATCTTCTAGAATTCACAGAAAAATGCTTCGTCACAAACCTGAAAACAGAAATGTTTTTCTGAGCCCATGAAAAGCTGACTTTTTACAGATACGTGGTTCTCACAGGTCAGAGATGCTACAAGCACATGATGACCTTATAGATTATGATGCATTGCTGTAGATTAAAGCAGCGAGCAGTATATAAAGTAGTTCAAATGAGCTCAGCCTTAAACATCTACATCAGTTAAATGCATCATACGCATTAATGCAGAAGTAAAATGAATCCAAAAATATCACATATAATTTGTTTGTACTGGAGTATTTCCATATTGTTGTATTAGTACTTTCACTCAAGTAAAGAAACTGAATCCTTGTTACACCAGTGACGGATGGACAGATATTTCTACCTTGGTACTGCACCCCGGGGCTGGCACAGGCATCCTGCAGAAACTTCATCAGGAACGGCTTCATGACCTCAGAGCAGCGATGAAAAGCTGTCAGGATGTACAGCAGCCTCCACCCCCTCTGACAACTGTCCCTACAGACACAACCACAAATTTGAGTCTCTCTTAAAGCGTAGAAACCCTCCAGCTCTCCAGCAATCTAGCAATGACTAAGTCCTATTCCTACTCAGCATTTGATGTAAAATGTAGAGTCTTACGGTTTGGAGCTGGTGTTGGCAGTGACTTGCTTCATCACTTGGCAGTAGGCTTCATCTTTTATGAGGCCGTGGTCACCACTCAACTAAAAAATTCATTTGTGACATGAATAGAAAAATACACACAGTTACACCCATCAATGTATTCAGTTATAATGAAGCTAATCAAAACTCTTCTATTTTAGGCATATTGCCTTAAAATGTTACTTTCCTAGGTTATATCAGAGTCATTTCATCTTATTCGTCTGTGTACCTTCAATATAGTGGAGACCAAGTCCTGTTCAGTCAGACTTTTCAGTGGATAGTCTCCCATGAACCTCATTACAGCTGGGGAAAAAATTTACAGAGAACACAGAATTGACATAAATCGTCTCATGAAACAACAGCAGATTATAAATCTAATATAATTGGGCTCAACTAGTTCTATACCTTTGTCTCTTCCACTGCTTTTTCTGTTTCCCTTCTTACTCACCCAAAAAGATATCAGCAGCCACTCTGTTCATCCCGCTGTCCGAGAAGTCGATCAAAGACTCTTGGATTGGAGACTGGAAAAGCAACCACAACATGTTTCATCAAGGTATCTAGTGTTTACTGAATTATGCAAAAGAGGATTAAGTTAATAGTTTTGCATGTTTATGCAGCAGTACAACACAAATAAAAGCTTCAGTAGGTAATATTTTTGGGCAATACTGGGCAAAAATAACAATCTTTCAGCATATTATATTGATGGGGGAACTGACAGCTGTAATGACCAATCACATGCATCCCATAAGTAACATGACAGCTTCCCTAACTGTGATATTTTGGCTTCACCTTTCCTCAGTGACATGAAATCGCGTCGAGACACGAGAAAGCTTTCCCCCCCTAATTTTTGCCTGCTGTAGGTTTAATAGCTGAAAAAAAGAAGAGAGAATTGAGCATCGTTTTACCTTTGAGAATTTGACCATGTCAACAGGATCCCTGCCCTCCTTGCCCTTTTTGGCTTTCTGATCACTGTGGGCAAAATGCAAGCAGCAGTTTGTGTGAAGTCCTTTTCTCACATTGTTTGCCAAATTTTTTTACAGTGTGTATGTGCATGTCTGCCCGTGTCTGACCTCCTGTTCCTCTGTGCCTCTCTAAAGTACTTCTTGGCAAACTCAGGCATGCCATACTGGCTGCTGTGCAGAGGCAGATCATCCAGCTCGACGCTCAGGCCGTCCCCATACATTTCATTTACAACCTAATACAGACAAATATACCCACAGGAGAAAAAACAGCAGCGCTACTTAAAGAACACCAAATATATAATTATCTACAAAATATTTCCATTTCTGCAAACCAAAATATTCCAACATATACTGTGTAAACATTGGCTGAAACCATAATGTAGGGGTGTAGGTTACTCTGGCTCCAAAGCCTGGTATTTAGGTTCATTCACACATGAAAAATGATAAATGCAGCCATTATATGAATAAATAACACCCCAGCCTGCACCTCTGTGGAGCGGTCAAACTCATGGGCAGCTATGGCTGAGCCCATCGCTACGGCAACAGCAGCGGAGGCGGCGACTCGTCCCTGCCTGTCCCGAGGCTCCACACGCTCAGCAGGGAGAACCAGAAAGTCTGGAGCAGCCACAGGACGGACGTACTCGTTGGGAAACACTCCTGATTTTCCACACACAGCCCCGAACCGCCAGCCTGTCCACACACCAGTACACAGTGAGAGGTTCATATGAAAACACGGACATGCATCACGCACAAACCAAAAGCCTTTTTACAGTCATCAATGACATACTAGTGAAAAAAAACTCAAGGACATGCAAGTGACATAAAAGTGAAAGACTGAGTTAAGGCTACGGAACATGAACGCAAAATATCTTCCCCTTGGGAAAGACATCACTAGTTTAGAGATATATCACTACAGTTATGTGATGCTTAAAACAAGTATTAATGTGTTTCAAGTTGAATATTTTTCAGAAAGTAGGACACATCTAATACCAGGCAAACAGATAAACTTTAGAAATTAACAATATTTGCATATTTAGAGATTCCAGAGATTGTCTTTTAGGTTGGAGAAGTTGACATTAATTTATCAACTTAAACAAAAAGCATATTAAACTCAAATTATTATCATTAAGTATTTTTATTATGTCTTGTGATGATGATCAAAGCAATATTCTCTTATTCAAGAATAATGTAGTATAATAACTTTGTATTTTGTTTGCCCATTCTACTGTAGAAAGATGGCGAACATATCTAACTCAGTGGAAGAGGACCTGCCTCCTCTATAGATATAAAGGGATCTTCAAAGTAACGAAAACACACTGATTCTCATTTTCAGGTTAGTAGGCACTAATGAAAACATCATTAAGAACATTACATTCTATCTATGCATACAGATACCCCAAAATCCTACATAGTGCACTTTTACAATAAATTTAACAAAGTAAGATCACTGAAGTCGGACGATAAGTATGTGACAAATGACATACAGTGGTTTATTATCACAGCAAACCAAAACCAAGCAATAAAAAACTAAACAGCAAAGCAAACACACACACACACTGGTCGGAAATGGCCCTGACAAACCCACCAAACTCTGGAGTGTCTCTCTTTAGCTCCTCCAGCAGCATGACTTTCTTTCTTACTACGCAGCCGTAATATTTGCCTGAACACGGGGACGGTACATGCGCAGACATAAGGAGAAGTACAAGGCATTAAGCACAGAGAAGCAGAGTACGCTTGGCTCAGAGAAGCAGAAAGTCTACTGTGATGTGACATTAACGTGAGTCTCACCAGCATCCAGCCCATCCATGTGCTGGAGTCTAATGATGTCTCCTTTGTGGAAGCTGAGCAGAGCCCTGTCTTCAGTGATGTAGTTTCTCACCGCAACCACATACTCTGAATCCTGACAGAGACATGACATGTGGACAACAGGGTTACTGCGGAGACTGAGACTAAAACTGGCAGTGAAAAAATGATTTTAATAATTATGAACTAAAGATTAAAAATGTTTTCTAATAACAGAAAAATCAAAAACAACAACAATGGAATAAAACATAAATCCAGGTAAAATCAGCTTTGTTTGCGTTTTCCCCTCTTGTTGTACTGCGGTTGGTACTTTAATAAAAACAAAACTAGTCAGTTCCCCAAAATAGAAACAAAACTACTATGCATTTGTAAAACTTTGTAAAAGTTAGTGAAAATTTTTAAACTATAACAACTGGCCGACTCTGCTGTCAGCAGCCAAAGCCTTGCTGGTTTTCTGTGAAATAATTTGAGTAATTTCATAATTCCAATCTTTAATCTTAATCTTAATTTTTCTTTTACCAGTTCGTGGGCTTTTTTGAGGGGTTAAATGTGCGCGAAAACTCGCAAAAATGTGTACACACGTCACAAGTCGCGAAAATCGCAAATCGATATCAGCTTGGCAAATGGACGACCAAAACTCACTCGGTAGCGCCCCCTAAAGACCACTGCTCCCACCACAAATTTCCCCAATGGACCATGGAATTCAGTACACGTGTATCACACCTACAGATCTACAAAAAAGTCCACTGCACCCATGCCCGCAACCCAACCGGAAGTCATCAATTTTGAATTGTGTGGCCATTTTGGGTGATTTATATCAGATTTATATCATAGCTCAAAGGTGAATCCCATGAACCTTCAAATGGCAGCAAATATAGCATTTTTCATTAGAAAATACTTAGAGTAAACTGTTCTATTGACAACATGGTTAAACATTTTGACCATCTTGTCCATATACAATGGCATAAGGACATGTCATTCTAATGGTACTGACAGTTTCATTGGCATAAATATTTGCTTTTGACACATAAACTAAGCATTTTGAGGAAAACACGCTTATTGTCTATTATAAGTCTATTGCACCCATGACCTCAACTCAGCAGGAAGTCGGGCATTTTGAATTCTGTGGCCATTTTTTGTCGATTTACTCATGTTGTATTTTAACAAACTCGTACAGATATTATTCACTCGGCCTCAGATTTGGTCAGTCCAGTCTTAACATGTTGAAGATGCAAAATTATCAAAACGGTAAGAGGTCGTGACACTATATGTTCAGGGCGGGGC
>JAPQRN010000026.1:7045950-7060402 GCA_037367275.1 Coranthus polyacanthus
GCCACTCTTGAATTTACTTAAAATGTGGCACTGATGCTATCTTGTTGCCTTTTTGTCCACAAATTTCAAGGCCTGATTATAAAGACACTGTAAGGATTTAATTCGGGTTTAATTGTAGACAGGTTGGCCTGAGACTAAACAGCAAGGCACACTCGAATGTCAAGCAATTTCTTATCATCTTAACATCATTAACAGTTCATGCTATACTCTGTTTTTATATTTGACAAATTTTACTGTATAGTTTTATGTAGTTCAGAGAAAAAACACACAGCAGCATGACAATCAGAGTTTAAGTAAAGATACGTGACAGACCAGAATGATAGCTTGCTGGTTGATGATGGCCTGCTGCTGTTGAGTCAGTACTGTGTGTTCTGATCCTAGAAACGTACAGACACAGAGACCATGTAGTAAGAAATAGTAAAGTCACTGATGGTCCACTGCAAAACACTCAGTAGAACTGTCTGCGTCAAACAAAACACACAGAGGGACTGTGCAACATCACAACCTTTTGCCAAACACATGTTGAATTCATTGTAATTCCACCATGCCATCACACTTTTTGGCCAAACATGCCGCAAAACCTGACACACCTGTCATCATAGGCACCACAGGCGTGGCAGGAAGCGAGGGCACCCCCGACAGACCGGGGACGCCACTGACATGAGCTGCTTCATCAGCCTCCCTATCAGCAACCTGTGCAGCAGAGGGAACGCGTGTGGGCGATGGGGTGGGCGCTACACGTGTGGGAGAAGTGTCGGTAGAAGAGCTCTGCTGGCGGTACGGCTGTTGGGGTCGGTTGTACTGGTGGTACTGTTGCTGCGGTTGCTGCTGTTGTATTTGCTGCTGATGTTGTTCGTGGTGGTGGTGGTGGGAGGGGATTGGCATGGTGGGGATGGGTGGCATCATTCCTCCTGCCACTGGGAGCACTGGCACAGCTTGAGGAGCCGCAGGCGGGGAACAGGTGAGAGTTAGTTCTCTTTTACTTTGGGAGAACTTAAATATGGATAATCATTATCATTCAACCTTTATTTTATCTCACAATATATTGAGGTGGAGCCCTTATTCATAACATAGCTGAGCAATATTTCCGCAAACAGTGGTGATAAAAACAATAAAAAAGAAATTCAGCAACAAAACAACAAAACAATGAAACCATTATGAATATTTGAAGGAATTAAATATAAGGCAAATGAATCAGCAAAACCAAGACCAACTATGAGCAAAATATGATACAATTAAAAATTTTAATTGCTCTAAGGATAAAAAAAGAATCAAACTTAAGCTTTTTCTGCATACTGTTCCAGGTTGCAGGTGCACAATGAACAACCTGGATTTTCTGAGATCAGATCAAACAAACACCTGCACCTGCAACAAAATCATTCATCATTTGGGTGTGTTTAATAGGGGCTCACATTAAATGATAGCACTGACGTAACGTAAGGGGGTAAAATACCAGCAGCAGCATAACATAAATACAACCCAGAGGGAGGGCCACCTAACCTTAGCATAGCATACATTGGGTGAGTTCTATAATTATCACTGGTATACATCTTAGTGCAGAGTGTTAAAGAGCGTACAATGCCTTAAGAGCATGTATGAAGCATGCATGTATAAAATGTCACCATAATTCAAAACTGAGTTGCTGCAATAAGCATCCTTTTTTATTCCTATTTCTTGATTCACTCACCATCATATTTAAAGGTTAACTTCTCACTGATTCAAATTCAAAATATTTAGAGAAAATGACAGGATTATCATAATCAATATAATTGAGAAGAACAGGAATTTAGATTATCTGCATTAAGAACTAGTTTATGATTACTGAGTAAAATTTAATCAGCAGTGGTGAAAGGATGTAACAGCCACATGTACAGCATCTGCTGTAAAGTACAAGATAGTATCATCAGCGTAAAGATGTATATAACACACAGTTGCAGAAGAAACAATATCATCTTTATAAAGAGTGAACAAAACACGCCCCAGAACTGAGGCTTGAGGAAAACCTTCTGTAATTTGAACAAACTCAGATCACTGAGATCGCTGAAATTCAACTAGTATATCATACTGTCTATGTTATGAGAGTTGAGTGTGTCTGTCTAGACAGAGTAACATGTAGACAGAAACAGAGAAAGCGTGTAAGAAAAAAGAGACAGCGAGACAGGTAATAAACAGGATGGAAATAATTATGAATAAATTGCGATAATGGGATGCGAGGTTAACCCAGAAACCTTTCACACAGAATGAGCCGCTGTGACAAAATGAACAAATGAGACGGCAAATGACAAGGTGAGTATGTGTATTTGAGAGAAAGGGATAAAGAGCAATGTGTGTAGCAAAAGAATGACATTGACAGATGCCCATAGGCCAAGGTTAAATGAGTCATCTGTGGTTACAGTGAATGGCTGTCCATGCATTATGAATGTGGTCAGACTGCTCATTACAGCCTCTAAGCGAGAGACTAAGGTTGGTGAACACCTGACCCTTTACACTTTAGTCCTGTTCAGCGTCACTGAACCGTTGCCCTTAAACTACACGGAAACAGTTCCAATAATTATAATGCTGCTCATGGCCTTTCGTTATTAGTTTTCACCACCAGGTCCAACTCGTGAGTTATTTTGCTATTAATTTCATTTTGATTTCCATTTCCTAACTTTATTGCATTATTTTATGTCTGTCTGTTGCTTCCACTTACACACTTATTAGTTCTTGCTGAATTGATATACACTGGTTGGAGTCACTTTCAAACATTTAAGGACTTAAAGTGTTGTGTTTCCCTCGTTTTGTGGGGACAAATAGGACAAAACTATTTATCAGCCGGAGATTAATGCCGAGGATTTAGGACCCACTTAGAACGAGCTGAATTATTGACGTTAGTGAGAAAGAGTGAGAGAGCGTGATGGTGGAAGGACAAAAGAAGAAATAAAAAATTGAAAACATGAAAGACGCCGGGAGTCCGCAACAGCTAGCAGACACACAAGAGACATACAAAACTAAACGACAAACCAAAATCAAACCAAAGGAAAAGAAAAAAAGAATAAAACACACAGAACTGTTTACCTCCGGGGTGTATTCCTGGTGGATAAGGCCGGCTAGGGGCCGTATGACTCTCCCCCTCTCCTCTTCCTCCCTCTGTGATGCCTATACCACCTCCTCCCTTCATTCTTGCTGACAAAGTTGTTGTCTTTTCCATGTCCTGGTGGGCAGAGAGAGGCGGGTAACAAATTCAGCAGATTGAAAAGGGTGGATGTAGATGGTGAGAGAGGAAAGCTTGAGAGACATGAAGAGTAGCACAAAAAGTGTGTGTGTGTGTGTGTGTGCGTTTGAGAGAGAGACCGACCCTTTCTGAGTGTGTCAGCAGGAACTGAATACTCCCCAGGAAGTACCGTACACACTGGTGGAGACGCTCCAACACACACAAACATAAACATACCTTTGGTACAAACACAAACTGCAGCGTTTTCTGCAAAAATGAACCAAATCCTCCTCACAAAATAAAAAGCTATTTATCTACTGCACGTGAAAGGATGTGCAAGTTAGTGATAACTGCACCAAACTAAAATGATAAAGTACGGAAAGTTAATCAGCGGAAAGACAAACGGGCTCACACCATCACCCACACTGCTGAACTGATGTTGAAACCAAAGACAATGGAACAAAACAAGCATCTCTTTTGCACTCACGAAGTACCGTTTATAGACATTAGGTTGCTTCAATTTCAGATAGTGTCTTTGAAAAACTGCTGGTCCAAACTCCAAAAGATACAAGTAATGACTGTTCCCTCCCTTGATCGTCGTTCTGCATTTTTTTCTGTTCCTGACAAACAAAATCTAAGAAAGCTGTGCCTGTGTGCTGCCTGCTGTTACAGTCAAATACGGTACGCCTCTCAGTAACCTAATCATCCTTTCCGCCGGGCGATCATGTCTACTCCATTCATACACAAACAGAGGCAGTGGATCACATGCTCCATCCATCCATCATCACCCCCTTCCATTCACACTCAGAAGGCAGATCAAGTGGAGGAGAGAATTAGAAATACATGAACATTTTCCATTAGTTTTCCAGAGCTGAAACAACGTGGTTCAAGTGGTTTGAAATATTTAAATATTTAGTCTGTAATCATATAAAACAGAGAAAAAACATCAACATCTGAAAGGCTGGAACTTGCAAATGTTTTGCTTTTTTAACCTTGAATCAACACTCACAGAATAGCATTCATGTATTTCCAGTATGGAGTGGAAAGTGTGTTGAAATATGTAGTTTATTGGAGTTGAGCGTCAGTACTCACTATGCTGCTGTCGGACAGCACCGGGTCAAACAGACTGTCCAGGTAGCGGTCCATTCCTCTCTGAGTCTGACCGTCACTGAACGCATCTGACTCCACTTGAAAACGCACAGAAGAGACACTTTAAATGTAGTTGTTATACTTTCACTAAAGTGCTTTTAACAACCATAAACCATGTTTTATCTCAGCATTTAGCTATAGATACACAGTTGCAGGATGACAAAGGAATATAGCTCCATATAATCCTGATACTTCAATTTTATACTTATGACTTATACTCTTGCTACATTTGTACATATTCCCATTAACATACTGTACGTGTGTATATTATAGAAGAGCGGTCATCAGCATTTGTTCAAGGGCCAGATTTTTCTACGAAGACACTGCAGGGACCGGACTTACCAAAAAACAAACTGGCAAAAATGTATGCATATTGGGTATTGATTTTATTATTTAATTACTAGAACATGCTGCAGGAAAACAACCTGATCAGAGGTATGTGGGGAGTTTGCTGAAAACAATTTGATATGATTTTTACAGAATTTAAAAAATCTGTCTGTGTGGAAACGATAGGGATATTGTTAGGATTTTAGCATCTAATTATTAGAAATGGTGGAAAAGAACAAAAAAGAAATGACAAATGTAGGCCTGTGGATCTAAAATGAATTTAAAATAAGAAAATTATAAACTTTCCTGTTTTAAACAACCATCGTGGCCTTTGAGTGTAGATTGAAAGAGAGTTGGTCATCACTGTTTTAGGACGTATCTGTGTATGTAACTGTACCGTGGCTGTAGTAACCGTCTGAGTCCGGCAGACTGTAGGCTGGTCTGCTGCCACTGAAGGAAGGAGAAAGCTCCTCATCCGAGTCAAAGCCACTGCCAAACAGAGCACTGAGAGAGGAGAGGGAGTTCATTTGTGGTACCATATTGTCATTGGTGTAATATCAGCATTTCTACTTGTTCGTGGATATACTGTATGCACTTATTTTGTGTACTAACAGGCTGGCATTAGCTCTGACTTTAGTGGGGTCATCGGAGCTGATGATGAAGTAACTCTTCTGCTTTGGGAAGTTAGTAGGAAGCTCCAGGTCTGCAATCAGGTCCATCACGTAGTCGTGACCGGCTAACTCCACCCACTGGCCGTGCTCCTTCATCAGAACTGAACTCCCCCTCCACCAGTCAGACACTCCCCTGCAAGACCACACACACTTCAAATACCTGAACGCACATTTTTACTCTTTTCTAAATAAGGCTTTCAAGTACACATTTGTGGAACTACCTCAAATCCACTGAACTATGCACTCCATAATGAGGAAATACTGTAAAATGTCGTGTTAAAGGTGCATTGTGGGGGACGCCCCGTAGCTTACCTGGTAGAGCACGTACCATATAGGCCGAGGCCTTATCGCTGCAGCTCAGGTTCGACTCTGGCCTGAGGTCATTTTCTGCATGTCATTCCCATACTCTCTTTCCTCACATTTCCTGTCTTTCTCTACTATCCACTAAAGGCACGAAAAGCTCAAAAATAAATCTTAAAAAAAGCATTGTGTAGGATTTAGTGGCATCTCATTCCAACCAGCTGAATAGCCCTCCCCTTCCAAACAGGCAGGACAAACCATGGTGGTCGCTAACGGTGCAAAAAATTTGAAAAAAAAAAACCCACAAAAGGCCTTGCTAGAGCGAGTGTTTGGTTTGTGTTTTCTGAGCTACTGTAGAAATATGGCTGTGTGACAATGGACTCGAGAGGACGCTCTGTAGATATAAACGACTCATTCTAAGATAACGAAAATACTGTTATTCTTATTTTCAGGTGATTATAAACTAGTGAAAACACAACTATGAATATTATATTCCATTTCTGCAAATAGATCCCCATAAATCCTCCGCACTGTAGCTTTAAGAAAATATTAAGTGTATAATTTTGGCACCTGTGACGCAAGATGTCTCCTGCTAAATCCTCTCCACTGGTCCAGGAGTGGACTGGACAGAGGAACGACCCCCCTGCAGTAAAAAATGAACAGAAAAAACAACAAACATAAACATTTTTCACTGATGTTTTCGAATCACATCTCTGGTGTAATGACTAAAGTAAATGCTGCAAATTGCGCAGTTCAAAAGCGGAGAGCGCTGAGGCTCCATCACCTGATCCTGACCGCCAATGAATAATCAATGATCAGGGGGTGTAATTGATCCCCACAATAAAGGTGCTGCCAACAGTCCTTGATAGCAGTGCAACTTTGAACTGTAGGTGAGAAAGACTGCTTACATAATATTTAATGATTTAATGGCAAGTAAAAAGAGTAGAATTTACTAGAAGTTACTAGAATACTTTGGCAACGACTGCTCTCTATTAGTTTTTAGTGTTTAGGAACAAAGGAGTGAAGACATTAGTTTCCATACTGGACACTTGGCTCCACTGTATGTCATGTATTAAATGCAAGATGCAGCTCACCATCGAAACAGTGCACATGCAACACCGTGTTAGCCTTCTTCCTATTGGCCGTCCACTCCAGCAGAGACAGCGGATAGGTCCGTGCGGTCTCCGAAGTGGCGCCGGAGCTGAGCTGCGTCTTCTGATTGGCTTGGATGAGTCTGTGCTGCAGCAACGCCTGGCAACCATCAGGGCCGCGGTCAGATACGAACCTGGAGGGGGAAAAAAAACAAATGTGCGGTCCCTTTGAGGTAAATTTCAAGAAGTAGACCGATCTGCAATCTGTAAAAACCTCTTTGCATCTGCACGTGTGTAAAAAAAAAAAAAAAGAAAAGACTCCTTACTTTAGTAGATATTTGTCCATCTTGGGTGACGGGGCGAAGCTGCAGACGCACGCCAGCAGCAGCAGCCAGCCTCTCTCAGCGTTATCATAATTGATATTCCTCCACACCTGGTTGACAACTTGAGCGAGGATCTCATCCCGTAACCCCGGAGACAACAGGCCCCTCTGGATGATGTAATTCCCAAACATATTTTCCTGCGCCCCATTCAGGTGAGGGTCCCCCATGAATCGCAATACCTGAAGAAAAATGTGCTCAGGCATTAAAAAATATAAAAATACCCTACCCTTTATGCATGCATGAATGATTGTATGTAGATTTTTATTACGTTTAAAGACAAACCCAGGAGTTTGGACAACAGCCTACCATGATGAAGAGTTCCAGAGCCTCCCCTTTCAGGTCCTCCTCGACGCGGGTCAGAGGTGACTCCAGGGGGGCCATCAACATCCCAAACTTTGGCTCCTAAAGTGACAAAAGATTTCATTTTAAAAAGCAGTAGTAGAAGAAGAAACACCTCTACGTGATTTTCTTTATCCTTTGCTTTATCCTTGAATTTATCACAAACATTAAAAATCAATACATTTGGAGATACGTGGTTATCACTGGACAGGAAGAGGAAGAAATACTGTAATCTGAAAAGTAACTAAAGCTGTCAGACAAATGTAGAGGAGTAAAAAGTGCAATATTTGCCTCTGAAATGTAGTGGAGCCGAAGCATAAGGCTTGAGCAAAATAGACTTTGTTACTTGCTTATAAACGTTATTTTTGTTTTTGTTGATACAGGAAGTAAAAATCCAAATCCAAGGGTTTTACAGAGTTGCTATCATGAGGATAGCTCTGCAGAAAAAATATAGGTGATGATATGGCGGTACTGTAAAGTGTGGTATACAATATATATGTATATATATATATATATATAGAAATAGAAATAGAAATATATATATATAATGCAGATAAAACTGACTGCAATATTGTGAGCATAATGATCCACATCTCACCCTGAAGTAGATCTGTACATAGCGGTAGAACGGGTAGTTGTTGATGTCCAGAGGCAGAGTGAGCTGAGCTTGTTCCTGGATATGAGGAGCCTGAAGCAGAGCCAAGCAGTCTGAGTGCAACTCCCTCCTGACTGGAGAGAGGAGATGCAATTTAAATGAATAAAGTATGATTCAGTGGATTTATTATTGCACAAATCACGGAAACACTCTAATGTATACTATAGTGCCGGTTGCTGCTGATTAAGCTGACTAAAGTGGCTATTTAGGACATTCTTTCAAAGTTTAATATATCTCACACTGCATTATATCTGTAACTGATGTGTCTCCTGTCTCACTCTGTCACGTCTGAATCTGTCAGCGTCGATGTGAGGACACATTTAAAGGGCTGAGTGAAGCGCTCTGAGCCTCTCGATTCATGAATAATAAGTATGCGCACCGCATCATGAGCACTTCTGGCTGTGGACCTTATTAAAAGGAAGACAGACACACAGACATGTACACACCTCCTGCTGTCTGCAGTAAAGCACCCAGCTCTGCAGGGATCACCAAGTGTGTGACATTCACCACTTCCCTCTTGGTCAGCTCCTGAGAGAGGGAGGGAATGTTTTTAATTCATCTGAAATTTGATAATACCCTTAAATAAAAACAAACAGATTTTCCCTTAAAGAGAAAGAAGAAAGATGGAGGCACAGTGGAAGTGGGTAAAGACCAAACCTACTTGTATATACTAAATAAGTTGCTGTAAATTCTTCCTGTATTTTCAAATTTTCCACCTTACCATCTCTCTCCTCCTTCTCTCCTCTTCAACTTTCCTCTTGGCTTCAAACTTCCTCTGCAAACAAAAACGATGCACTGAACATTATCAGTTCAGTTTAAATGCAATATATTCGCATTTAAATAAACATTTAATATACAGTTTTCTCAGACAGTGCATGCATAACTGATTGTATGAACATTGAATGAATATTTCACATTAATATGACAGAAAATACACAGCCTTCATGTACCTTGATGAACTGCTTTCGGTTGACATACATGTGGACGAGAGAGCGGAAACGCACCAGACTCTCCCTCATTTTCACATAGCGCTTCCTACAAACAACAAAGAATTAGAGTTAAGGCAGTTAAGACATGTATGATGTAAATAATACTGTAAATGTACATAGTGAGGTTTGGAAAACTGTAATGTTTTCATCTGATTTACTGCTACTATATTGTTGTTTTAGAACTAACATAATGACGATTTTCAAGATCAAAAATGTGAGTTTCTATCTTGCAGTGAATGGGCTGATACACTTAACACCTCATTTAAATAATTGAAGTCCCGGTCTACTTAGTCAGGTTTTTTTTACTTGGTGCATGTCCACAAATTACAGAGCTGACGATGTAAAATGCAGCTGAATGGTGCACCTCATGAGGAAGCCTCTGCACTGGGCCTGCAGCCTGATGATCTTGTTGCGAAAGGCCGTGTAGCGCGTCCTGACGAAGAACATGCGGGTGTAACGCTGCAGTGTGAGTGCGGCGAGATGACGGGAGCGCTCTCGTTTACACTCCAACAGCTGGTAGATGTCTTCTTTCAGAAATATCTGGAATTCATACACACGGTTCATGAACGAATGATATCATTTAAAAATTAAAGCTGCAGCACCTCCACACATGTCAGGTTGAGGTTTTGTCTTTTTTTAATAGGCTGATAGACATCTTCAGGCCTGGCATGAGTGTTTCAACATGATGTTTCAACATGTTTCAACAGTAGTCAAACCAAAATGGTGGATTTCCTGTTGGGTTTAGGGTATGGCTCCAAGAGGCTTTTCAGTGCATCTGGACCTGATAAAAAAAAAATCCAGAGCTTCTTGTCTTGGCTTCGTTCTTTATGTGAAGGTTTCAGCATGCACAAACATTACCTTTGTGACTCCAATGTGGTATGATCCAGGTCTGAGGGGACACAGTTTACTGAGCAGTATCACACAGTTCTCTCCAGTTGCAGCAGGAAGCTCTCGAATGCCGACCAGGGACTTATACCTGACATGACACATTCACACGCTGAGTAAGACCGCGGGGAATCACCTCCAAAACATGTCATTAACATGTGAGTCTTACCTAAAGAGGAAGACGTAAAATGGCATTCTGATCGGATAACCCTCTCTACGGATCCGAATGGTCTCGAGGACACCAGAGTGTGACAGCTGGTTGCTGACCAGTTCATCCTCAAACAGACCTGCTTCCTGCGCAGATATAGACATATAGCGATTTTTAATACCAACAGACTAACAGTGCAGACTAAAATCATGCACGTACTGTAGTAGACTGAAAATGTACCTTCATATTATTTGGCTTAATGCAGCGGACAAAAAAAGGGTTGCACCTGAAATGGAAGAGGTAAAGGAAAGCAACTGAGCAATAATGTACTTATTTTCTTCTCTGCTTAATAAATGGGCCTCATGGATTAAAAATTATAAATAAGAGTTTTACGGATTTTGTGCTAGTTCGTAGACGCAAATTATTCTACCTATCTCATTGCTCTCGGGCTCACCTCTCCATCTTCTCCACCAGCTCAAGCAGTGACTGCTGGAACTTGTTGCTGACGGTGGGAGCTTGGTATTTTCTGGTGACTGTGCTGCTCTTCCTCACGTGACCTCTCTGTTGACCTATGACCTCTGTGTGCACCAGGAAGAGGTTTGACACCATCTGGAAACAGACAAACACGCATTTCCAATTATGTTCATGCATTAGATCAGGTGTCGTGAAGGTGTGAATTTGACCTGGTTCACCTTGTTCTTGCTTTGAATGAACAGATCGAGCACGTCTTGTCGCACTTGATCGTAGTTTTTATCGAGGAACTTGTAAACCTGTATTTTTGACAAAAGAAATGTTTGGAATTGAGGATCGCTTGTATCACTGTTTAACTTGTTTGTACAGTGGAAAATCTGATATATTTACACCATTTTTCAAAATTTCTCATTAAAACCAGCAGAAGTTTGGTGCACGGATTTAAAGGATACTGATGCCAGCTAATCAAATCTATTCTACTGACAAATGACTGTGAAATGGGAGGTTTTGTCTCTCAAAATGAGCCAGTGAGGAGCTGCATACCTGATAGGTGACCCGGCCAGCAAAGTGCTTGATGGTGAACTCAGGGAGGGGCATTTTTGGCTTCTGATACAGTGGGTTGTTGACATGGTGGTAGTGACACTTCTGGAGAAAAGTGTGGTCTGTCGCCTGGCAATCAAATCAGCAGTGACATGTACAAGAATTGAATTAGTGCCTATACTCAACCTCAAAGTGGGCTCTGGTTTGGACTTTCTTTGAGTTTCTGCTGCCCTACCTGAGGGAAACAGCTCTGGTCATCTAGAATCCTCAATATCCCATGAGGCTTGGTGGCAATGAGGTCGATGCACGGTTGGTTGTCGCTGAACGGGATGTCCTGCCAGGGGACCTGTTCCCTGCTGTACTCCTCCTGCATCACATGTAATACACCATTCTGTATAGTACACACCTGCATGCTCTTTATAAAGAAGTTATACACACTGATTTAGATATATTTGTACTTACGTGTTAAAGTTACAAAAGTATTTTAATTAAAAAAATATATAAACCAAAAACTGTTTTGTGTACAGGTTCAACTAAAATAAGCACAACTTCTGGAGAAAATGTCTTTAGTTTTCATCTTTCTATTTTGAGCCTCGTAGGCCTGTTTGGGTGCATAATTTAGTTTTTCTGGCTAATAACGCAAACTGGCACAGATCTTTTATAACGGCCATGTGTGGATAGTTGTTCATCTTTCCTAAGCGAATACAATTTTTCAAATGTTACGTTTGTTTGACCTTTCTGAATCTCGCCCCTGACAAATATCCGATACTACAAAAAAGACTAAAACTAACAAGTACTGACAATCCTATTCACTCAATATTTAAAATTGGCCTCAAAAATAAATGATATTAAAATAAATAAATTGGTTGTGTTCCTACCAAAACTAGCCCTTGACTAATACTAAGCTTTTAAAAAATATATACAATCTAAAATACAAAGCTGCTTTAAAAAGTAAAGAAATTGTAAACAAAAAGTCAAAACAAAGTAAAAATAAAAACTGATGAAAAATACAAAACTATAACCATGTCCCTCATGTGTATTTTGTTTGTGCATCAGTGTGTGCGCCGATGATTAAATCTTCCTGACAGTGTGACGTTGACTCGCCTGTTCTTCTCTGAACACGATCCTGTTGAAGAAGAACTGCAGGTATTCGTTTGCATAATTGATGCAAAGCTGCTCAAAGCTGTTGAAGGTCAGATCCTGTTTTCATGCGCACACAGACACACAAACACACACATAATCAATGATGTTTTATTGCGGAGTCGATTTCTCCCCAGCAAGTGACAGAAAGGTGACAAGATGTACAAGGGCGTAAGCTGGTTTCCTGGTTGTACCTCAAATCCATAAATGTCCAGGATGGAGATGGAGAGCGTGTGTTGGCGGGGGTACACCTGAGCGTTGATCCTCTCTGTTAACCAGTGGAAGAGCAGCGAGTACAGGATCTTGGCAACAGCATCTCTGGAGGACAAACAGTGTTCAACAAAGAGGAGATTACTTAGAAACTGTTATTTATGTGGCGTAGTGAAGAGCTACTTAAATAAAACATATGACATAGAGCAGCATGTAAGAACTCAGATACAATACTTGGGATGTAAAATGCTCCTGCTGTATTTATGATTAAAGAACGGGCAACAGGACAAAACCTTTACAAAGGAATGGAAACACATCACTTCTATAGCAAAAACATTTCTCTTAAATGACTAAAACTTTAAATGGAAACCAAAGGTGTAATTTAGTGGCATTTCCCTTTTGGAAAAGTACCCATTCCAAATATATCTAGGTGAAGACTAACAGTAAGTAGCTGCCTTTCACCTGGCATCAACAGCACTTTCCACAGTCAGTGGGGTGTAGATCTTGTCCCTCATCGTCACCTGAAGAAGAAGAAACGGAAGGTTTGAACAACACGACACAGCTTTTTCTGATACGTCATTTAGGCAAGACGTCCAGTCACCTAACATCAGCATTGTTAGCACATCTTCAGTCTTTATTGTAGTCTTGCAAACTGATGCTTACAGTGTGTCAGCTGCAGGTAAAAGTCACTGTTAGTCCTCTTTCATCTGTTAAGTTCTGTTACTTGGATCTGATCAGATAAAGAATAGTTTGACTTTGCCAAAATGTTCTACGGAGGAAACGTCTGACTCCTCTCCTCTTACATAGATACAATATGAGCCACCTTTGCAATTGGGAATTCAATTACACAAAAGGCTCTTTGCCTCATTTATAAGAGGCTGTGTCGGACGCCATGATTCAGTGTGCTCCTCCACCTCTGTTTTCTTCTCATCGTTGGCCTCCCTCGTGACAAGCATCATAAGATTTTCAGGATGTGGATCTGCTTCTTCTGCTTATTTTTACAACTGGAAACAAACAGGATCTTGCTAAATCGGAGAGTGAGATATGAAACAATATGTGAAAGAAAAATGTTTTTTGTCCTGGATTTCCAGCAACAGGGGACTTACGGTGGATGGAAAACTTGGTTGGTTTGGTGCCTTATGGACCAGTGAAGCACCATGTGGCTCAAAGAACAAGAGATGGGATGGGGTGGATGTCCTTCCAGTCTTTTTGCTTTTTGTAAATGTTCTGGAAGTACTTGTTTGCAATACTGATCATCAGCACGCTCTGTCTGAAGCAAAGGAGTACAATGCAACCCTAAACTCTAAAGATTTGTAGGAATGAGAGTGCAATCTCTACTCTGTAGGACACAAACTAGTAATCAGTGAAGCCACTCTTCTACAACAGAGTATTTTTTTACTGACCGTTGCCGTTAGCAGCTGAACAAACAAAGCAGGATTCTCATTTATTGTCTCGCAGAGAGCAGAAGCATCACAAACTGCAAACCGACCAAACTGCACAACTCAAAGATCTTTTCTGTTCAGCTGTGCTGCTGAGTGTAGCTATTTATAAAAGTATATACTATCCTTTATGACAGAAAGCAAACAAAAACAGTTGAGAGACGATGCCCTCACTGCCAGAAGCAATACTCCACAAAATAATAAAGCTCGAGAGTACTGTAAGTGCATAAAATCTGTGTCTGCATTCATGTCCGTGTGGTTGTCCACGTACTTATCTTCATGCCTGTTTGTGCTTTGCAGATCTAGTGTAACAAATCTGTGCTGACTTATCACATCACATGCGTAGTTACATTATCTCTGGTAATGTGAAACGGTTTAGATTGATTTATGAGGTTATTCTGTTGCCACATAGAAACTGAATCTGACCATGAATCGCAGCAAGTTTACATGAGGTCAGATTGAGATATGTCTTTCAAAGCATTATGAATGAATGAATGAATGAATGAATGAATGAATGAATGA
>JAPQRN010000026.1:7065483-7076457 GCA_037367275.1 Coranthus polyacanthus
ATGATTTCCAACTTACTCTAGCTGCGTCATATCTTCCACTCCATCTTCCTCTCTTTGCTCCCGGTGAGACACAGTGGCCAAGCTTCTGATTGAGTACATCTACAAAAATCAGAATCAAAAGCATGACTGCTCATACTCGGGTCCACAAATGACTCAAGTATGATGTATACATTTCACATACGCACGCACGCTCTCGTTAGAATAGAAATTGTCTTTCTTTTAGATCATTCTAATGATAACTGTTAATAAAGCCCCTGTTGGCCCTCCTCTCAGCAGAGACATCCAGGAGTGTGCATGTGCATATATAGTTATATTCTGAAAGTGCATGTCTGTCTGCAGGTGTGTGGATGCAGCTGTCTGTATGCCGTGTTGTATGTCTGTATATGAGTGCAGCATCAAAGAAATTAAGAAATGCACCACTGTGCAGAAAAATCTATTTTAATCTCTTTCAAGAACCATCAATATACAGTTAAGTTCCCCCACTGGAAATTCACAGCCAGACCAAACACTTTACGTTAATGTTTGTAAAACTGATTATGGGTTGCAATATTAGTCATTATGGAAATTGTTTGATGGCATACAATTCATTTTACCTTGTCATACCAGTTTCCCTGGGGTTCCCCCTCCCTGCTGAGATTCCACTGCCCTGCTTCCTGTCCCATGTATCCCTGTCCCATCTGTGGGTCCAGCAGCTCCCCATCTCTATACATGGACCACTTATTAAGGTTCTGCACAGTTCCATGAGGTAGAACTCTCTCTGATGCCCACACATCACCATCTTGCAGTCCCAAGCCTTCAAGTCCCGAGCCCTGTGCCCAGTGCTGTTCGGGCCCAGATCCCTGAACCTGGGGTGACACTACAGCATATGAAGAGGGCAGACGGTAAGAAGCGCCCCGGAGGAGAGGGTTCTGCAAGGCGCCCGAGAGGTTAAATGAGCGGGGTTCTGGGGTTCTTGGAGCACCGAGCCTTGTCATGATATTACCATCAGGGAGACGGTAGTTTGCCTGACGAAGGTTTGGGTTCTTTGACAAAGCATTTGACAAGTCAAGCGTTCGTGGTGCACCAGCTTGCTGACGCCGATTCATTAGAGTTCCATCTGGCAAACGATAGCTGGCAGATCGAAGGTTCTGATTTATTCTGAGAGCGTTGGAAAGATCAAGGGAATTTGACTCAGGGGTATCAACAGAACCAGGTTGCCTAAATAATGATGTGTTTGGGAGTCTGTAGGATGCACCACGGAGGCTGGTGTTTAGTAAGGCACCAGACAGCATAGGCCCTGAGGAGACAGAGGCAGAAACTTCAGTTTGGTTTCGTGAAAACAGAGATGATGCACCTGGGAGCTGAAACTTGGCCATACGCAAGTTAGCATTCATCAAGGCACTAGATAACCCTGATGATGATATAACACTCTCATTCTGTGTCTCCTCTCCTGGACGAGTTAGAATTGAACCATCTGGTAATCGATAAGAGGCCTGTCGCAAACCGGGATTAAGCAAGGCAGAAGACAGCATAGGAGAAGAGGGTGTGACAGGCTCTGGTTCATTTCTTGTAATCAAAGTTCCATCTGGCAGCCGATATGTAGCTTTACGTAAATTAGGGTTCAGCAGTGCAGAGGAAAGCATTGGTGATGTAGAGGAGGGAGTAGGTGTAGGCTCTGTCCTGGTTACTAGTGTGCCGTCAGGCAAACGATATGTGGCCTGTCGCAAACTGGGATTAAGCAAGGCAGATGACAGCATAGGGGAGGAGAGGGGTGAAGGACCAACAGAAGGTGCAGCAGGCTCTGTTCTAGTGATCAGTGAGCCATCAGGGAGTCGATAGGTAGCCTGTCGCAGGCTTGTGTTCTGCAGGGCACTGGAGAGCATAGAAGGTGACAGCCTCCCACCACCACTTACAACACCTCCACCATCAGGGCTAACAGGAACCTCAACAGGGCTCTGAGACATTCTCAACGTGCCATCTGGAAGCCTGAACATTGATCCCTGGATTTGGGAGGTCCGCAGTGCCCCAGAGAGAAGTGGAGAGGTACCAATAACAGCCCCTTGTTGAGGTGTTGCGGGAGGAACAGGAGAGGCAACAGACATAGGGGAAAGGTGACGCTGAAGCGGTGAAACAAAGGAAGCATTACGTAGCTGGGATGTAAGCATAGCAGAAGAGAGCTGTGGTGTGGGAGGTAGAGATTGGGCAGGAGAGGCTGCTGCTTGAGGGGGTGAAAGGACATTTGTGTAGAGGTTGGCATTACGTTGTAGAGGAGATGAGTAGGAGGCGCTGCGCAGACGGGAGTTCTGCATCAAAGCATTGGATAGACCAACAGTGGCATATGGGTTCACCTGCTGGCTCACCTGTCCATTAGATGACATGTCCACCTGCCCACCAGGTATGGGTGAAGCACTTCTCTGCAGAGGTGTGGTGTTGCTGATATTCTGCAAATAAGGGTTCTGGAATGCCCGTCCTAAATGAGGTGATGGAGGTGCCGTTGGAGGGAGGGTTTGAGGGTAGACTACATTCTGTGCATAGGGGGAGGAGGGACTAGAGTAAGGGATGGTGGGAGAAAGAGGGGAGGGAGGAAAGGGAGTGCCAATTACTTGAGGGTTTGGTAAAGAATTTGTCATCATTGGGGATGGGCCCTGTTCCATCATTATATAGTCATACTGGGCAACACCCTGTGAAGGTGGGAGGGCACCAGGAAGAAAACCAGAGTGAGGCACAGGAGCTTGAAAAGGTTGCTGCATTAGACTATGGGGACTCATACTCCTGTGAGGCAAGGGAGATGGTGGGTGAGAGAAATGGCGCATGGGAGAGGCTGAGCGTGAGGGCAGAGGAGATGAATGCTGCAGTGGAAGAGGAGATGGAGGCCTACTTTGCAGCCTACGCACTGATGGTTGTGGGGAAAGAGGGCCACTCTGTTTCAAAGAAGGTTGTGGCGAAGGAGGAGGTGCTCTGAAAGACTGGTTTCTCGGCATACGGACTAGTGGCTGCCCTCTACCCACAGGTCTGTGAAAGACCCCTTGTGGAGTACCAATTCGCTGTGAGTCCCTTAACCCTGTAGGCCGGGAGCTTGTCCGGGCTAACATTGGGGTACCAGACACCCCCCCCATCTGTCCTGGGGGTGGGGCTGGACCGCTACGAATAGATGACCTGAATGGGGCAACATGTTGAGTAACAGGAGGCCCATGTCTACTCCTTCTATGTAAATAGGGGTTAGCTGGGGAGGGTTTCACAGCCCCCATGGGCACATGACTTCGATTTCCAGCACCACCTCTCATTCTGCGAGTAGAGGACCTGGTAGGGAGGGGGCGTCTGGTGATATGTGAAGGGGAAGGTGAGGGAGGACGATGCGGGGAGGTGGGACGGAAGGCTCGCGGAGGGGATTGAGGCCTATCAGCTAAAAGGCTGCTTCGTCTATCTGGGGGTGGTAGGGTAGGAGAGGGAGAATGCCTCATTTTTGATGGTTGTTTTCTTCCTTTGAACATAGGTGGTCTGGTAGTTGGGAGAGGCACAGCATCTGGAGGGGGTTGCTGTCTGAAAGAGAGTCTTGGGGAAGGAGGTGGGCTTGGTCTTCTTCTAAATGATCTTCTTCTTCTAAATGATCCTCGAGGAGAGGATAGGGGGCTTGAAAGTGGAGATCGGGGTCGCATTGTTGATGGAGCCCTTTGCAACCCAGTTCCCCTTCTCCTTCTTGTCCCCCTTGGTGATGGCTGAGCTCTAACTGACATCCCTCTCCTTTGTTGTGGTGGAGAAGTAGGTGGGCTTGGTGGTCTTTGCCGGTCTGGTGGGGAAACTGGCCTTTGGCCTCTCCTTGAAGCCCGGTGACTGAGTTCTCTTCTGTGTAAGCGAGGGGAAAAGTGGGGATCAGGCTGCATGTCTGCTTGGAAGTCCATATAACGTGGCGAGAGGCGGGGTGAAGGAGGTGGCATTGACCTAGGTGATCTTGGCCTAGACGATCTTGGCCTAGGCTTTGGGGATAGACGGGGACTCATGCGCCGCACTGGCCTTGGTGTGGCCATAGGTGAATGCAGTGGTGTATGCAATGGTGTATGCAATGGTGAATGCAGTGGTGTATGCAGTGGTGTATGCATCATTGGAGGCATCGGTGGCAGTACTGGTGGGATCATTGCTGGCATTGGTCCCATCTGGAAGATTTGTGGCTCTTGGTAGAGTGACGGTTGGTACACTGGGGAGGCTAGTTGTGGTGGGAGGGGAGATGGCGATAAATGACTGGGCATGGCAGAAAGGGGAGGGTGCATAGATTGAGGAGGAATAATCATAGCTGTTGGAGAGGGAGCTCGTCTAGGAAGAACAGGGGTTTGTGGTGGGCTTATGACAGTGTGATAATGGGGCTGTGCAGGAAGGTATGTGGGAAGAGACTGCTCATATTGTATCTCTGACATCATATCCACGTT
This sequence comes from Coranthus polyacanthus, assembly GCA_037367275.1. Taxonomy (NCBI): domain Eukaryota; kingdom Metazoa; phylum Chordata; class Actinopteri; order Kurtiformes; family Apogonidae; genus Coranthus; species Coranthus polyacanthus. The sequence goes on from JAPQRN010000026.1 coordinate 7,069,884, forward strand.
GTTGAGGGCAAGTGCTGGTGAGGGAGGGGGAAACATTGGGGAAGGAGGGCGAGAAAGAGTAGGAGGTGGGAAAGGTTCCACATCCAGTCTTTCTTTTCCAAATAGCCTAACTTGGGGCCTGGGGACCCTGAACTGCTCAGCTAAAAATGGCTCAACAACAGGATATGACAGCTGCTCCTGTCCATAAAGCTGTCCTGTCTCTGTGGGATACAACCCAGTATCCATATAGAATGGCTGCTGATAGGGATCTGTATATCCCAGCATGGGATCATTATATTGGCCTGAAAAACCATCATAGCCACCAGTTATCATGCCATATGGGTCTGACATTCCATAGTTGTATCCCATATTGTAATCAAAGTAATCTCCATACTGCTCAGGGTTATAAGGGTCATAAAAACCATCCATGGCATTTCCATAGTAATCGTATGGCTCTGGCTCCATTGCATACAGCATTCCATCATCACCATAGAAATAGTCCATACCTTCATCATCATAATATTCTTCATACTCATCATAGTAATAACCATAAGGGTCGTCGTAGTAATCCATTTCATCATCATAGTAGAACTCATCATCATAATAGAAGTTCCCATCTTCATCATAGTAACCATATTCATCTTCCCATTCATCCTCATCATCATAGTAATCCATATCCTCTTCATAAGGGTCATAAGGATCATAAGGGTCATAAGGGTCATATGAGTCATATGGGTCATATGAATCATATGGGTCATATGGGTCATAGGCCATAGGTTGTCTGCGGAAGCCTCTAGGTCTTCTCCCATCGTAGTAATCTTCATCCTCATATTCATATTCATCCTCCTCATCATCATACTCATAGGCCTCATTGTCGTAGTATGGTTGTCTCCCCCTAGTGCCCCTGTTACCAAATGACAGTTGCTTACGGCCCCGCCCCCTTGTTCGTGCCCCCAACCGACCCTGGCCCTTAGAAGTCAGGAACCTCCCTGTCAACCAGTTAGTTGCTGCAGCTATCCTTCCTAACATCCAGCTTTTAGCCTTAAGACCTGATTCTTCTTTCTTTTTTCCAAACAAGCCCTTGAATTTTCCTCCCAGTCCCTTTGCCTCGGTTACCATTTTCCCCTTCCCTGTTAAACCTGAAAGATTTAGTGTCTTTTTTGGAGGTGTAGTTTCTTTTGGTTTTTCATCTTTTTTACCAAACAGACTGAACCCAGACAGGGCTGTTTTTTTGTCAGCTGAAGCAGATTTACCCCCAAGCCCAGAAAAAAGCTTGCTGGCACCTAGAAGTGGTTTACTACCAGCACCTGGCTTCTTTTTCTTGGATAGTCGTAGAAAGAGACGGGAGGTGCTTTTAAGGTTTCTTTTTGGTTTTGCTTTCGCTGGTGGCTGTTGTTTAGCGGGCATGCTAAAAGGAGAAGCCTTCCCTGTAAGGCCTGTTAGAGCTTTAGAGGCTCCTTTGAGTTGAGAAGCTATTGGCTTCTGTACTTTTGCTGGTGCTACGGTCTTTTTTTGTGCCTCTGCAGCAAAGCCCATCATTGCCTTAGAGGCTCCCTTTATGTGGACATTGCTCATATTTTTCAAGTTTACTGCACCCATCCCTTTCTTCATCTGTGGCCTAGCCTTCTGTTTTTCCTCTTCCTCATCATCATCATCATCATCATCAGATGGAGGTGCATGTTTAGCAGGAGGCTTGAAACCCTTGATAGCCATGGCCTTTGATGCACCTTTTAGCGCTGCTTTACCTTTCCCACCCTGAGGTGGCTTCTTTTTTACTACCTCTTCTTCACTTTCATCCTCACTCTTCACCTCCTCTTCTTCCTCCTCTGACCCCTCCTCTGACTCACTAACAGGCTTCTTTCCCTTTCCTTTCTTCCCATCATCCTTCCCCTTCCCCTTCCCCTTCGATGACTCCTCTGATTTCTTACCACCCTTTTTATCATCTTTCCCTCCCTTCTTTTCATCCTTTCCTCCCTTCTTTGGCTCTTCTGATTTGCCTTTCTTGGCAGCTGATTTTGAGTCACCCTTTTTAGGTGGCATGATGTCTCCTAATTCAAATCATTCTAGAGAAATGAAGAGGGAAAAGTACCCAAAATCTGCTTTAGTATCTGCTAAGTATCAATTTTAGTGTTTATAGCTATTATTGTGAAAAAAAGTCCAAATAGTTGCAATTCTCCATGGTCTCCAATTTTTTCATGTCTTCTCTCCTTTTTCCTGCACCTGATCCATCCTTGTGACACCCCAGAAAGTCACACGGCACTGAAGCACACTTTATCCCAAGTGAGTTGTTCTATAATGCACACTGAGGTACACACAAACCACAGTCCTTCAAAACACGATCTAGTAATGGAGTCGGAATCTCAGCCATCAGTGCTCACTCGCATTACACTACGTCTTCAAGTCTCAGCAAAGGAGGTGTTGTCTCTCTGTGTGTAAAGAGACAGAGACCTGTCATAGGGTGTACATTTTTTAAAAATGATTGTCTTTACTTTGAAATGTTGTGTATGGTTATCATTAATCTCACTGATTACACACAAGTTTTACCCACTTGTTGCTGCTGCCTCCTGGAGTTTCACTGATGTCCTTAACCAAGCTGAATCCACCATAGCAAAAACACTTGTAAATTTCTGGTCCTGTTCCTCTTTGTACGTTTGTAAGTAACTTCCCAAGGTCACACGATGAATAAAAGACCCTGCTATCCCAGTGACAGAGTCTGTGTAGTCCTTTGTGTGTCTCCCATTGTTACTGCGTCCTGTGAGTCCGGCAGTGAATCCTCAGCTTGGCCGCGGCACCAACTTTGGCAGGATGTCCCCCCAACAAGGAGAGCTGATGTTCGTGTGCTGGTGTGAGTCTTGGCCCTCAGGGGTGTCCTCTTCTTTGTCTGAGACTAAAGGTGTATGTGTTTCGCATTTGTGGTTGTATCCTCCCCCCATCCACGTCAGCGTGCCTTTATGACCTCCTGCAACCTCCTGTATCTCTCTCTGGTTACTACGACTTCACCCATCCCATTACCGTCTCAGCTGTAGACATATCATATGCTCAGCATATGCACATGCACACGAGAGTGTATATCATATGTGCCTATACTTGTGAATCAGATTGTGTGAATGCCCAGTTACAAAGGGCACCTTAATATACCAGTTATGCTGCCATGGGGTAATCCTACCTGCAGGCTCATTCTCATATGAATAATGCAAGCTGGCTGAGCTGTTGCTAAACTGTGTCTGAGAGGCGAAGCCACGCAGAGCCAAAACACACACCACCACCAGCAGCATGGACCACAGAGAGACGTGCATGCGAAAATGCTTAGACAAGCATTCCATAGTATATGCACCTGCAGTTTATATGCTCACATTTGACACAGGAGGGGCTTTATACTGCTAATTTAAGTAGTTTTTTTGTGGATTTATGATAACTAACCAGCTGTATGTATTGTTTAAGTGAGGATTGCATTACAGCCAAATGAAGCTATAAATTTTCAAGTAGTTTTAGGGATTAAGTCATCATCTAAATGTGAAACCAACCTCCAGAAGTCAGACACAAAAGCTTTTTCCGAGGTCAAATAGAAAAACAAGTCGTGTGTAGATTCCTTTTGATAAATCCACAAAACACTAAGACTGATCCAATAGGGCACTCAGACATTTAAACTCCACATCATCAGCAGCAGGTGGTATTCAATACGAAGCACAGCCATTGTGTGTTGTACATGATAAAAACACGAAACCTTTTGATTATTCGCCATCACATGTTCTCTCCCACACGAACACACACGATGGGTTGTGTTTAGTGGACAATTCATTGACTTAACTTCCTGGACACTCAAGCCACAATATGCCTACATCCTAACCCAACCCTGACCTTAATACAAATCTTAACCCTCAAATTTAATGATTTACATTATGACAACCTGCATTTTGCCCCCATAAGGGACCTACAACTTTCTGTGGAAATACATTTCCATCCTCCTAACGTAATAAATACCCCGATGACACACAAACACACACATACACAATCAGCAGTACATACATCTCTCCCCTGTCAACAGAAGTGTAAAGTGTAGCATGGGCTGACAGGTGTGAGGTGTCACGGGATTACATGAATAGATGATGTTAGTTCATTGATGATTGTCTGATGTTAGTTCATTGATGATGGCCTTATGTTAATTCATTGATGATGGGCTGATATTCCAGGAGGTCATCTCAGTGGCAGATATGAATGTTTAATGACTGCCCTGTGTTCTGCCTACGCAGCATAGATAAAACATTCATCGCAGGTTGTTCTAAATATATCACCAGGGGTCATCTCCACCCTGGCCTGCTCCCCAACCAATATATTATACATATAGTGTCAGGGGTTAACAGGTAAACGGAGCAGATCGAGGACAGTGGGCAAATAGGTAAGTAAAACTAACAGTTATTCTCTGGTAACTGCAAAATGTACAGCTTTTACATTCTTCTTTTATCATTCAGTAGTTAAATATAAAGTGAAGTAAATAACATAGCCAAAAAACAAAGAGACAGACATTTGTTTAAAAAACAAATGTTTTCATTGTCTTGTAGCACTATATGAATTATCTATGTATAGACTCATTTATCTAAAAGAATACTCTTGATAATGATCTTCATGATGTATGTCAATTACAACGCAGGTTCGTCTCCAAACATTCAGTTCAATAATTTGATCTGGAAAGACTAAATAGTCTTGACCCAAGATAGGATCTAAGCAGAAATCGGTATCATGTATCCCCCGGAGCAGTGACCATGACAAAACTCTTAACTGTCTGCAGGTTCCACAGCAATAACAACAACATCAACTGTTGGTGTCATCTGACTGCAGACGGAGATAAGAGGAGAGAGAGAGACAGGGCGCGCAGAGGGAAGTTCAAAAGTTCCTTCGTGCTCACCAAACAGGTAAAGAGACGCACAAAGAGATCTATTTGATATGTGCGATATGTATCTGCTGTCTGGCTGATGTGGTCTGCTGACTGAGTGAACTGGTCATGAATAGAGCACAGATGACAGAGATGGAAGAGGTGGAGAAAGAGGAGGGTGAGCTGGGCAAAGGTATGGAAGGAAAAAGAGATAGAGGCAACAAGAGAGGTGCATCAGTGAACTGCTGATGAATTAACTCATCAGAAATGAAGATGCTGAGGATTCAGGATACGATTTGGAGGCTGCCGAAGTATAAAAAAAGGGGACAGAGACAGAAAGAAAAGAGCGGGAAACTGGTAAAAAAAAAAAAAAAAAAGAGGCAGAAGTGGGACGCACAAAGCTACATAAGTGAGTGGAGAGATGCAGGGAGAAACAGAAGATGGTGGGAGGGTGATAGAGAGTGATACAGCGGAACAAGGGGAGGGATGACAGAGAGAGTGAGAGATGAAGGGGAGAGTCTCTTCATGTGTGTGCCAATCACTGACAACACGCTTTCAGCAGACGCACTCAGCGACACGAAACTAATAAAGGAGATCGCCTGGGCACGGCACGCCAACACGCTCAGTTAATGACTGCGAGCATACGCACACACACACACACACACCAACACACACAGGCAGCTATTTTAATAATGAAGATCGCGTGATCACTGGATGAGATCCTGATAATGAAGTGGGACAGCAGCACGAATTAGTTAACTTCTATAATAATTATAGTGCCGCAAGAGTCGAAGCATCACAGGTCAATAACCATTACAAATAACCACGTCTGAAATGATTTTGTTAGATAATACAAAAAAAAAAAAAAATGTATGTAAATAAAATATAAGGAGGAGGATGATAGACAGACTGAAGGCAGTGTGACAGAGGGAGCAAGAGTCTTTTCAGATGAGGAAGTGAGACAGGAGGATGAGGAGCCTGGACTCAGGTTTCCTGTAAGCCTTTAAGCTCTATTCAGGACTAAACCTTCGCTGCCAGATTATCCAGCAACTTGACAATGAAGAGACGCCAACTGCTGCTAACGCACTGAAGACCTATGACAGACGATCAAACACCAACACTTGGCTGTACTGACTGCTATAAATAGAAATGAAAATATGATGTGCATTTTGACCTTTATGCATTTGTTACACGTGGGTTTAGATATTGTTATTGGCGAACGTGACCAATACAAACGACATTAACTATAACATCACATGGACTATCAAAGATTCGAGCAAAAACCTAATTAACACCCCTTGATGTCCTTATCAGTGATCTTTCCAAATATATTTCTAAAACTAAGACATTAAGCTGATGCTTCATCCCGTAGTCCAGTCACTAACGGGATACATTATTGTGAAGTAATGCAAACGCTCACCAACCAACAGCATCCAGACCAGAGCTGTACGGCAACAAAAGCCTTAAAATGACAAACTCCTCAGAATGAACAGCAACAAAATATATGAAAAAAATGCCTGTTATACACAAGCAATATTGCGTTTTTGAAGGAGGGTTAGGTTCAGTAGGATTAAGATTAGTTATGACTTTTTGAAGTTTGAAACTTAGAGACTCACTGTAGCCAAAGAATGATTTAATATGTTGATGAATATTAATATTGACTGAAATGTTTCATAAATGTTGATTTGTTTAGGAGTTATTATTATTATTATTATTATTATTATT
>JAPQRN010000026.1:7121920-7137154 GCA_037367275.1 Coranthus polyacanthus
TTTGTGTATTTTCAGACATTGGCACATGAAGGTGCTATCAGTCATTTCACTTGATGTAGAAACAACAAAACCTTGTTATATTATTATTATTATTATTATTATTATTATTATTATTATTATTATTATTGTCTGTTTAATTTTAATGCCTTGGGATCCAATTAGAAAACAACTGATTGTCTTAATGAATCATGTATGGATCTGATAATTGGGCTGAAAACGGTTACAATCCATGTTAAAAACTTGTTAAAATGGTCCCCTTTTATGGTCGTCACCACGTTCCTGAGTTTCTCATTTTACTTCATATATGTTGAACATAAAAGGATGTGTTTGTATTCTAAGTCAAGAGAAGAATGAAATATAATAAAACACCTGTTGAGAAAATAATCTGATATTTTCTTTTCTCTTCTACTGTCTACTCTGTGTACAAACCCCATCTCCACAAAAGTTGGGACATTTTCTAAAATGCAATAAAAAACAAAATCTGTGATTTGCTAATTCCATTTAATGTTTATATACCTGACAAAAGCACAAAGACTGTCGGTGTTTTCACTGGCCAACTTAAATGTATCTTGTAAATATAATCAAATTTAGATTTTGATGCCTACAACACATTAAAAAAAAGTTGGGACAGACACATGTTTCCCACTGTGTTACTTGGCCTTTCCTTTTTATTACATTTTTAATCAGACACCAACTGTTTCACTTTTGCAAGATGACTTTATGTCCATTTCTGCTGCATGTTTACAAGACTTGAGCTGCTCAACAGTCCCTGGTGGTCATTGTCTGATTCTCCTCTTCATGATGTCCATTGATTTTCAATAGGAGACAGATGTGGACCGTGGACAGTCCAACACAAGCCCCCTGTGACGATGAAGCCGCGCTGTTAGAGCCGACGTCCCCAGAAAACACGTCGACTTGAAGTCACCGTATGTCTCTAGAACTCCAACATTTCCCCAGACTCCCCAGCCATTCTGTCATTTCACACTGAGAAATATTCAGTTTGAACTGACTGACAATTATCTCACAAAGTATTGAGCCACGACCCGTCCTTACAAGGACTGAGCCTTTGGTAGATGCTCCTTTTATGTCCAGCTCACCTGATCACTGTAGACTCTTACAGAACAGTGTTACACATATATTCTATCAACTTCTCAGTCTTATTTGGTCTCTTTCCCAACTTTTTTTTTAAGTGTGTTGCAGGTATAAAAGTCAAACATTTGTTTCTATATACAAAACACAATTACAGTGGTCTTTTCTTTGTGCTTTTCTCAGTTAAATAAAGGTTCGAGCGAATGAACAAATCACAGATCTTCTCTGGAAATGGGTTTTGTAAATAGTTATTTCATGTCGGTACACATTACACATCACTCTTTTACGGTTCTCATGAACGTTAAGCTGTTATAAATCAATTTCTGAGAAGGTGACTTCTTTTGTTATTCCGTGCAAAACAAACATCTCAAATCAGACGCCTTACTGGTTGTTTGAGTTGCCTTTATTAAAAGATACAGGATACATGACTAGATTCGACATTAACATTTGAAGATGCAGCACTTCATCGTTACAGGTTGAGGCGCGAGACACAGACGTCTGTTTCCAGCTTCCTGTGCCTTCAGAAGTATCCCTGCAAATACTGAATCTGCACGATAATGGCAACCGTTGACATCTGGATATTGTGCCAGTATCTTTTCTTTTAATCACATTAAACTTTACAATAAAGTTGTAAAAAAGGAAGAGAGAATCTTGCTAAACCATGCAACACCCAACAAGCCAACATCTACAGTTAGTCTTAGATCACAATGAATTCAAATGTTATTTTAATGTTCAATATGTTCAGCAACAATGACAATATCATATCCAAAGATTTAACACAGTACAGATCTTTTTTATTTTTTAAAGGGGGAACTAATCAATCCCTTAATATGCTTCTGTCTCCAACAGCACTTCATTATCTTTGAGCTACCGTCGCAAAACGATTCATTTAAATGTTGAATTGTATTCACATTATGTGTCCTACACGAGAGGTTTAAAAAGGGCTAATTTCGTTCATTTTTTACTGAATGAATAGTATCAAATCCTAAAGAACATACATGCATCTCTTTCTACAATATACAGAGTCCAGTTACAGTCTTTAATCGGTCTGCTTTTTCAAAAAGCTCCACAAAGACTCAGTTTAAGCGCTGCTTTGAAAGCAAACAGAACCGTTAAAATGCACCATGTTTAAGACTTAGTAAACACAAGAAAGGCTTGAGTTTATAGAACATATTGCAAGACGATGTGATTCTGAATTTGTATCCTTTCATCCCAGAGTTTCAAATTCTTCTCTTACTTCTTGAATTTAAACTGTAGTTGATTTTGTATAGTGTCACTGTTCGTGTGCGTGTGTGCTTTTCTTACTGTAATTAAAAGTCAAAACCATTAAAAAGAAAATCTGTAACAGCATTACAGTTGTATAATCAATTAACAAACCAATTAATCCGTGACTTGTGACATTAAATAACTCAAGAGATCCATACAGAAAATACATTAGCTAACTGAACTTGAACAGTTACATTTCTGACCTGATAAAATACAGAAGGAGGGAAAAGCAAACAAAACCTCAGCGTGTTAAACTCAGTTTCATCTTCTGTGTTTTTTTTTTCCTTTTTTATAAACAAATCTCATCCTTAATGTTTCGTACCCCACAACGTATTTCTCTGTTTCGTCTCTTTGGGAAAGTCTGTTAAACAGATATTGAATGTTTGGAAATGTACTGCTCGCAGTTCAGTCCATCTTTCAATTAACCGGACAGTGTTGCAGTTTATAATGGCTTTACATTAAGCACAGTAAATTGATCTTTCAGGCTAATGTTGACAGTCACAACAGCTGCTCTGCACTTTGCTGATGTGTGTATTTCATCTCGGTAAGTTATTCAAAGGCTGTGCCATGTACAGCATGTGTATATGTCCCACTTCTTTACAGATCTGTGCCCCAACTGGCTTCCTTTAATCTGTCATCACCGACCACCATCCACTGCTGCTGCGTGAAGGTAGGAAGGAATGAAAAAGGAGGGTGGGAGAAACGAAACTCAAACTCAGACATTAAAGTTGTCACTTCATCACCTCAGAATGGATGGACAGATGTAGAAGAAGAAGGGGTATAATGCAGATACTAAAGGCAAAGAGAGGTTGGTTTCTCTTCTCTAAACGTCCCATTTGCTTAAGGGTTTTAAAAGACCTGCATTAAATAGACAAGGAGGAGCAGAGGAGCATGAGGCGGAACAAAGAGGGGAAGGAAAAAAAACAACAGGAGTGAAAGTAGGGAAAGGAGAAGTGTCTTCCTTCTCACGATCTCTGCCTCTATTCATTCCAGTCCTTGCTGATATTCAGGTTCCACTCCCAATCCAAGTGGACGGTCTTATCGTCGTCGATGAAGCGGGACCTGATCAGATAGGGGCCGCGTGATAAGATGCCTTTGGGCGCCTCGTCGACGGGGGATAAATACTCGTGCTCCTCCGCCCGTGGACCGTAACTTCCCACCATGTATGACTCCTTATCCACTGCAGGAAAACACACAGATGGACAACACAGTTTGATGTGCGAGTGTTTAGTTTAGTTAAGTTTATTTATTTGCACATATAGTCTATATACAAAGTTGAACATTGGGCAGGAGAGGTTGTTCTAGAGGTAGGATTACAATAGATGGCATAAGGATATATTAAGCTGTGATAAAAAGCTAAAATACAGGAATGATTAATCAACGAACTTCCTCTACTCAGGAAACCGTCTGACTTCATGGTGGTTTAGATAATTAGCCATAATTGGGAAACGCAGGTCTTTCGTCCACTGCACTAATTGATATTGAGCTCAACACAGGAAAACACTGCTCCTGTGGAGGCCGTGTGGGATATGAAAGGTTTTTCCTGCCGCGACACCACAAAAGATGGACGTCACGTTTTAAAATGAGCTGTTGGGTTTCTGATATTTGGTCTCATGTGTTGTCTGAGGTCAGTTTACCTCTTATTCCTTTTCTTGAGGTCACTTGGTGGTACTTCAAGCCCGGGACGATTTCTCTGTTCACCTGCAGAAATAAACAGTTGTCACACGTTGGTAAGGTTTTATATTACAGTCCTTGTAATGAGCATTAGTTAACGGACAATAAGGTTAGAAGTCTTTATAAGGTCCAAATGGAACAAACAACCAGAAGAGCTTAGATTTGACCCAAATGTAGACATTTTTAAATCCATGTTAAAAGCATTTTTCTTCTCGTGCGAATGACTGAACTCAACAATTTACACTACGTCTTATTACAGTGTCATTCTGAAGCACTGCATCTTATTTTTGAATAATTTAATAACTGTTTTATAATGATTGTTCTCCGTACTTTCTTTTATCATGTTTCAATATTTCTTTTGCTTTTATTGTTTAAGCAGCTTGTTTTCATTTTCCTTTGGATCTTCCCTTTATTCATGTAAAGCATTGTCTTTGTGATGAAATGCACTATACAAAGAAACTGGCCTTACAATACTATCATTTTATTATTATTGTGCATTAATCGTACTAAAACGTTTTAACAATAGCATTATAAACACATTTATTGTTAGATTAAAGACATTTATAAGCACATAAGAGGCCTGTTCATAGTTTCTGATTAATAAAGCCTCATGAGTTTTGCATTATTGTCTATAACAGCATTACAAATGCACTTTCTGAGTTTAACTGACTATAATGTCCCTCTTAAACTTTTACTAAGGTCTTTTCTAGTATTATTAAGATAAATAGATCTTTTTATGCATTTAGTAGCAGCGTACTACCGGAGCTAAAATGATAACAATGCGTCATTAAGGTGAATAACACATATATAGTGCTTTTATACCTTATCAGACAAAGCGATGGAATAAACCAAACAGTGGATACAACCACCAACGCTGCAGTTTGTGGACAACCTGCTGGACAACAAGTGTTTCCTGTGCATTTTGATTAGTTACGTCCCTTTTTGGGCTTTGATTCATCTCCGAGCAAAACACGAAGCGTGAAGTTAACATAAACCCAGATTACACGAATTTAATACTCTTATTATTCCTTGTTTGTCCAGCAGGTGTCCTCGCAGCAGTACTGGAGTCCGTTTCTCTCTGAGCTGTTCGGACATTCTCTGCACATCTCCATTTCCCTTCAGGGTCATAGAATCCTGCCTCTACATACACACTGACCTCTTTTCTTACTGTAACCGCTCATACTCGTCATTACAACACAAATCTGTATATTATGGCAGGAATGAAGTTGGACGTAATGGTTGGTTCGAATCACGTTGTCCTACTCGGTACAAGAGAGAGGTATGAGAAAGTGAGACAGCACAGCAGCAAAAAGAAAAACGAGCAGCAACAAAGAAAACGGAGATAGGAAGCGAGAGAGAAACAAACCACGGCAAAAGGAAAGAGAAAAGGCGCCCGGCGCTGATGGGGAGTGAGAGGCTGAGGAAAGTGGCATTAGAGGAAACAATTAATGGGATATTGCTGAGAGGAGTGGAGAGAGGCAACAAGCAGCAGTGAGCGATGGGAGTTTGGGACTTAATCACAGCACTTGTTTCTTCACCAGAAAACAGCAGTTGTGCCTTCACCTAAAATGTATACTCAGTGATCGTTATAGCCTCTAATAGTCCCCCAAAATCCAAAAATACCTCGTAGATCACCCGTGTAGGTTAAGATCTAAATGCTAGCTGAGCTTTTAGAGGCTTCGGGGTTTTATCCAAAACACAATAAGTAACTTTTCAATTCAGTTTACGACGCATCGACCAGATTTGTGTGACGCTTGAGCAAAAATGGAGGCCGTTGGAGGAGGAAGGAGGGGTACCAATAATGATTACTGGCACTGTAAAATCAAACGGGACCAAAAAGACTCATTAAATATGATAATGGTCGTGTTTAATAGCATGGTTTGATTGTATACTACACAGTGGCTTACTCAGCTCTTGTTCATTACTTACTGGAAACTGGTCATGTGTCACTCCGTTCAATCCATCCTTCCTCGCAGTGAAGTATATCTATCCATGTGTAAATCTACAAATATGAAGGCGTTCTTCCATCTTACCTTGAAGTGTATCTTTGTTCTGTATTGCACTCCCTCCTTTAAGGCGAAACTCTTCTTCTTCAGAGCTCCAAGGTCTCCTGAAAACAAACAAAACAAAATGAACATTCAAGGTCACACATGGCGTCGCCTGCTACACTATATGAGCGTGTTGCACACAGGGAGGACTACATGTGTAATGACTCACGATATGACTCACTGCGGCTGGTTTTACGTGTTAAACAAATCTGCGGTGAAAAAAAATCAACAGCATGCATAGAAATCCTATGTAAGTAAGAGTAGCAGCAAAATGTGGTTAAAGTAATGAAGTAAAAGTACTGGTTAGAGCCCTCTGACTGATATATTATTATTTATGTCATATTTATCTATTATTTAGAGCATCCGAGTGAAAGCAGCGTGTTGCAGTTGTAGCTGCTGGAGGTGGAGCTCTTTGGAAATACTTTATATACCGTTTTATATAAAAATGAAGATAAGACATGAGACACTGATCTGCCAAAAGGCTCGTTTGTTGCTTATTTTGTTAATTTATGTTAATTTTATTGATTATTTTATTAATTTTGTTGATTATTTTGTTCATTTTTATTCATTTTACCGATCATTTTATTCATTTTGTTGATTATTTTGTCCATTTTATGGATAATTTTGCTCATTTTATTGGGTCGTTTGTTAATTCATGTCAATTGTATGAATTATTTTGCTCAGTTTCGTTCGTTCTGTTGATATTTTGTTCATTTTTGTTTATTATTTTGTTCATTTTGCTGTCCTTTTTTCCCCACATACACTCCCTTTCACAACATTCAATCAAAATGGACAAAATATGTTCAGTCTTTATCCTTTATTTATTATCTCTATTTTTAAATAGTATTTATTTTATACTTTAGAAAGACATTATATCAAGATGTAAGTCTGCGTCTCAGCATAACGTAAATAAGTAAATGCACATGTTTAATACATTAACAACTGCATGTTTTCTCAGCATTTCACATACTAAGTGCACGAAAAACAAACATTTGTATACACTCTTCAGCTGAGGGAATTGGATTGTTGCAAATCATACTTAACTGCGCTCTGCCTTCTGCTTTCATACACTCAGTATTTCTATCTAGCGTTACTGGTAAACACCAGAACGGCTTCTATGTACAATATAACTGTCTTTGTTGCACTGTGGGTGAAATGGGTTCATACTGAAGGGCGGAGAAGCATCCCGGGCCGTTGTAAAACCACAGCAATCAGAAATGCATTCACTGCCTAATCACTTTATATCTCAATTTAAACCCAAGCATCAGTCCTGAGTGCTTCCTAATGGACGGAGGAAGGAGGAGATGGAGAGATAGGGGAATAGGGTGAATAAAAGCAGACAGTGGTGATGTGTTGAGATAGAGGAAGAGAGGCAGAAGACAGACGAGCTAAGGAAGGAAGTGACCTGCAGATAAGACACGCATGTAAACACTGCAGAGATGGATGTTTGATTCACAATGGTATTAAAAATATATATGTACTTTTTGCACATTAAGCCACTTTAAGTAAACCCTAACCCATATCACTGTTGCTGTAAGAAGACTCACTCTACTTATGTTCACTGTCATGTTCTCCCTTTAATTGAGAATCTACATCTTTCCCCTGTGCGCTCAGAGCTCTTCCAACCACACGAAACACTTCAAAAAACCCCTATTAGATAAAATCAAAAATGTATGTCACTGAGCTAATAAAGCTGTTCCCCAGTAGCTGACATTTTGGAGATTTTTTTTTTGGCCTGTATCTTCTTCACTCGCCGTTTCTCCCTCTAGGAATCGTGATATCTAGCTCTCGTCTACCTCCTCTTCCCTCTGATTCTGATTCCGCTCCTTTCTCTCGTCTCAGGAGACAGAGAGGAGAGAAAAGATGTGGCCCCCCCCCCGGGAGCGTCTGACTGAGAAAATAGGTCAGTGTGGAGAGATGTCTACCTGTTCTCCTCAGACACACACACAAAGACACACACATAATGTGCACTCATGCAAGAATGCATGCAGTGGCGAAGAAGACCAACGTTGAGGTAGTTTACTTTCATGGTCAGTATTATTTTAGTAAATGTCAGAGAACGTTAGGAGCCAAACATCTGCAACCTGCAACGTCATATACATCTGGGTGTTTATGGATGCAGTAGACATCATTTTAAAAGAGAAAATGTAAAATGAAATAACAGCATCAGCATGGTAAGATTTATAGGTAAGGTTATGGTTAAGGTTATGGTTAAAGTTAATGTTAGGCGTCTTTTAAAATCAACTAGAAGGCATTTAGAGAACGCAGACCTCTGCCAAGGCCAATGGTTCACTCTTCGTCTCGTTCCACAAACAAACCACAAGTAATGACTTATGTTTTCCTCCTCGGTCGGTGCCACTGATTTGTGAATTTTATTTTTAATTTTAACTGTTAATGTTCTGAGTCCTAAAGTAGCCTGGGGCCTCTCCACTTTTAAAGGAAGTGAAAACCAACTCCAGCCTCCCTGCAATTTTATGGATCTGCTCCAAAATTG
Organism: Coranthus polyacanthus; assembly: GCA_037367275.1. Classification (NCBI taxonomy): domain Eukaryota; kingdom Metazoa; phylum Chordata; class Actinopteri; order Kurtiformes; family Apogonidae; genus Coranthus; species Coranthus polyacanthus. The sequence goes on from JAPQRN010000026.1 coordinate 7,130,492, forward strand.
AAGGGGTTTGTCTCATGCCCCTACCCCTCCAACAACTCTCCAACAGGAGAGATCACAAAACCTGGAATGAACACTGATTAGTTTATAAAATATGATGTATTATTGTAGATTAAACTATGATGTGATGTGTGATGTAGTCAGTAATAGATCCACTTAAACATAAAAATGCTGCCAACACATGAATGTCCGAATGGAAATGTGATATATGACATATATTCCATATGTGTATATTTAATACATGTACATGTATTCCATTTGTGTATGATAACTTATCTGAATATTTTCTTCAGTAGTTTTCATACGAATATGGAAGTGAACATGCAGCAGGTCAAATTTAAGAGCATTATTGGAAAATTTTCAGTTTTACAGTGATTACACCTAAAACTTAAAACTAATCATTGAGATCACTGCATGATAAAAGTTCATTAGGTTGGTTGGAGACAGTCTTTATTAAGTCAAGATATAAAACAGAGATTTCAGGCCCGCAGTCACAAACTTCATCCTCTTCTTCCTCCGCTTCCTGTTTCATCCCCTGCTCTTCAACAGAAGACGTGACAGAAAGCTCCATCTTTTCTGAATTCATTTTCAAGTTTGCCTTTCGCCCTCTGCCCACTTTGAAAACATCCCTCTCCACATTATACAGAATGCACAAACAAGATGCCCTTAAGAGTAAATGTCAGTAAATCATATATGCGTAGTAAAGATTAGAAGCTGACAGTGATGTGAGTGTGTTTGACTGAATGAATTCGTAGCAGAATGCCTGTTCAGCAAAACAACCCTGAGAACATGAAAGTTTAACAAAGCCTTGCATTTAGGGCAGCTACCCACTGAAAAGTCATATCCAGGGTTATTGCTTGGTGTGGTGTGAGCCGGCAGACCAACAAGCTACAGTATACGACACACGAGTATCCTCATCTAGTGTATGTGTTACACATTATGTCTACTGACACTTAGATTAAAATGAAAAAAACAAGCAATAGCACTTACATTTATACGAAGGTGTTACCATTTTAAACATCCAAATATTCACTAATACTATACTACATACACATCAGGTGCAGTTGTCACTCCAGGCTGAATCAGGACAGAAGCAAAACATATACTTTAACCAAACTAGGTCACGTTGCTGTGCTTATATTATTTTGTATGACAGACCTTATTGGGAAATGAATCCCCGTCTCTGGATTTCTTATTGCTGTATTCACTGAGCTAAACAGAAGCATATTAAAAGTTGTTTCTGTGCTGCCAGCTCAGCCAGACAAGCAGCCTTTTTCATCTTTCAGTGCATAAATGTTTAGGCCAGTTATCAAAACAACAGCAGCAAATGATGAGCAGAGAGAAATAATCTAAAGATGAGGTTCCCAAACTTTTTCAGTTCAAGATCTTCCTGTGAATTACCCTAACATCTACATTAATAAACCACCGGTAATGAACATAACAAACCGTGAATTTCAAATGTAGCCGATATGAAATGCATTTCATTATAAAAGTACATCACAGCGTTAATCATATTTGAGTGTAATGTGACAATTTGCTATGATATTTATATAAATAATGTCAATGTATAAATAATGACAGTCATTATTTTGACTTTTTCATGACAGTTTTTGAAATGTTGTATGTAATGTAGAAGGGAATGGGATATTGTTATGATTTTAGCATCTGTTCATTATAAATGCTGTAGTGAAGCAAAAGGAAAGGGGATGACAGGTGTAGGCCTAGGGATTTAAACCAAGGAAAATACGAAAAATACCAACTTAAACCCATTTTAAACTATTTGAGTTTCGATTTCAGAGTTTACGAGGTGCACCTGAATGCACCGTGAGGTCCCCGTCCCGAGATACAGAGGACAGAAGCAGTGTGTCTGTAAATGGCACAAAAAAGGCTGAAAAAGCTGAGTTTTTCATTCAGGCACTATTTTGTTGCATTCAATCTGACCATTGGCGACCCAGTAAAAACAAGTCCATGACCCCAAGTTTAGGAAAGGCAGAAAGTAAAGCTACAATATGTGTTATCAGAGGCAGTTAAAAACTAACTCAAATGCATTCATGTGGTTGGTAATAATTATACAAACCCTTAGAAATGATTAGTTCATATCAACAAAGCTGTATATTTGAGGTTGTGACCAAAATACTGTAAGATATAGTACATTTTTTTGTACCAGTAGTACAGGTTGCTTTCCCCAGAGAAGAAAGGTGAGAGATGTAGTGCAAAAACTTCACATTTAGTGAGTGCAACAGGGAGCGTTTTTGATCTGAGAAGTCAGACATGGACTCAAACAACCTCACACAAGCGAAAGGTCAGTCAGATGTGTAGTTAAAGGGAGCATCTCCTCTGTTTTCTCCACTTATAAAGCATCTCACCCCCCGGTTTTGCCACCCACACACACACACACACACACAAACACACACAAACACAAACACACAGGCATAAGCAGAGTAGTAAATACTAGACATTACTTAGGGCACCATGCCGCTCTGGTAACAGCCTATAGTGTATAATGAGGTCTCTAATGCATTCAGCCACCAATGGAAAGTCCATTTCACATCCAGTCTGGTGCCGGCCGGACTATCTGACTGCAACATGATCCACCAGCAGAACCGATTAGTACATCGCTTCTTAGTGTATAGATTTATGATACGAGATTCTTTCCTCACACACTGCAGTTCCTCTTTTTTCCCTTCAGCTACACAACACAAACATGCACAATTATCCCGATTAAAACGAATCCGGTTTTGAACTTCTATGCGAAAGAAGAGTTTTGCTATTTTTTTCAGCAATTGGACGGACAAGTAGATGCATGTAGCGGTACATTAGATATACTCATTTTTACACACACACACACAAAAAACGCACATTACGCCTGCTAGACGCTGTTTTAAGAAGAGGGGACTGCATTTTGAGACGTTGCTATCGCCTAGCAACCGGGTGACCTTCTCTATTAGTCTTTACAGTCAGTGCTCGTGCGTTTTGGTGTGTGCATACATGCGTAATTGCAAGTTTTGCAGGCAGGGAAATCCTCAGACATGGAAAAAGAATGAAGGCAAAATGTGCAAGCATGAAGTAACACACGCATACATACATACATACATACATACATACAGAGAGACACACAGTAGTTGTTTGCTGTCTCATTTATCAGACACACCCCAGCACGCAAGTCAACAATACGCACACACGCACACAGATCGATTTTGTTCCTCAACTTTGTCTCCTGTAGGGAATGACATAATCTCTTTGCAGCCACCTGATTACCATGAACCACAGGCACACACATGCACAAACAAAGACACACACAGCTTACAGACACCTCTCTCCCCTTTCCCTGCCTGACATTTTCGCTGCACCCGGGGGAAAATGTCAATACTGCCCACTAAGCAAACATTTAGCTGTCTCTCTCTCTCTCTCTCTCTCTCTCTCTCTCTCTCTCAGCCGTCCTGTCTTTCTCTTTCTCTCCTCATTCAGGCGTAGACACACCCAATGCAGTGTTTCTGCACATAAAATGAAGCCGGCGGTGTGAGAATCCTTGCTCCGGGGCGTATCAATGATTTGTACCACCACAGCGCATCCGCATCCACGAGTTTTAGGGGTGAGAAGTGCACGAAGGATAGAGAAGAATCGACAAACGGTCGTATACCTGTCAGGTCCATGGTGATTGGTCCAGGTGCCTCGTCACACAACAGGGTCAGTCTGGTCACCTGGACATTTTGCATAGAGGCGTCTGTGGAGGCAAAATAGTCTGTTATTACTGAGCATTTCAGTACTTCTTTATTCACTGATTTGTTTGGCTGCTTATGTGTTCATTTGTTTAAAGGAATAGGTCAACATTTTGGGCAGTTCTTTTTTTCTAAGAGATCAATACCAGTCAGTAAATATGGAGTCACTCTGCTTCGCATTACTGTAAAGCTCATTGGTAACACTTTACATTAAGGTGCATATTCACCATTAACTAGATGCTTATTAGCATACATATTCATAGCATATCGGCTCAAAGGCAAGGCTAGTTTATTTGTAAAGTGCTTTTCATTAACAAAGGCAATTCAGTGTGTTTTACTCAAACAAAAGGAACATCCAGAGGAAAATACAAACCATGTGCATAAACAGGAAATATTTTAAAATATAATTAAATGAAAGTAGAAAATGTAAAATAAGAATAAAAGAGAATCATATAATTAATATGAATAATTTAGTATTAAAGGATTATTAATATGATTATGAGAAACACAGTGCAATAAGACTTGAGTGTTTATGTTTTATTTGGACCTGAGTCAATAGATCTAAGAGCCCCACTCTCTATTTATATTTTTTAAACATATCAAACAATCAACAGCACTTTAAAGTCTAGTCTTTAACAAGTCAGTGTAAAGTAAACCGGACTAATATGCTCTGCTCTCCTTCTCCAGGTTAAAGCTCCAGCAGCGTCGTTGTGAATGAGCTGCAGCTGTTTAAGGCTCTTTTTAGGAAGTCCAGCTCGAAGACCATTACATCTCGTCCACCCTCCTGGACAGGAACGCATGGGTGAGCCTGTCTGGGTCTTTCAGAGACACGGGAGCTGTGATTCTGGCTATACTAGTCATTATAAAACACTTCTTAATGTCTAATTCTGCATGGCCGTATTCCTAGGCCATTAACTAACAGTTTCTCCCCAATAACCTCCTAATTACTGCTCATTGACAATAACTTAGGAAGTTGTACATGAATTACGAGCTTAATATGCTTATATAAGGCGGTCGCACCACGAGAATAGTCTACTCTATTTTTCTATAACAAAGCACAAAACTGCCAGTGTTAATAGTGTCCAAATAAGTCTAATATGTTCATAATGTGTTTTCCATTCTAAATTGACGTCTTGCTCATTACTAATTCACTTGTAGTTTGATACTTCCTTGACATTTGCTAAATGGAGTCTCTGAGAAACACAATATTGACAAGCATGTCATGCAGTGCGATAACACATACACAGAGATATGGCTGAGCAGTATATCGAACATACTCCGTGTACCATGACTTGTTCTTTCTGGGGTTGTATCGCCGATATCAAGTACAAACGCAGTCACAGTTTTTCTCCCACGGCTGCCTCTTTTTCACAGACTCACATTCATTTTCAATGGGCCAAGTACCAGTGTAAACGCAGTATTTTACAGAGAGTGCTCCGTCCTGTGTTGTTTTCAGCATTAGTGTTGCTAGAATGGCGAATGTGTCAGCACTAAAAGTGTTAAGTTAGTCCACTTTAACCTGCAGGATTTTGAGTAACATGTTCTCCTGACAACGTAAAACATCTCGTACATCTTCCATAGCTCTGTGTTACAATTGAAAACTTAGAAGCCCACTTTGGAAAAAAATATCCAGATATAGATTGTATGTTGCGATTCAGGAAAAGTCTGTAGAGATCTGATTTTCTTTTGTCCATCTCCCCAGCCCTACATAGAGATATGTGTGTGATTCTTTACGCACTATGTCAGCTGAAAATTGTACTGCAGTTTAGACAGTACATTTACCTGTGTATCTCAGCATACGTCCAGTTTGTTCAAAGTGTAAGCAATCACTTAAAAACAGGGTCTGTTAATTGACGTAGTTGGGAGCTATAATGGATTTCGTGTGAGGAGGAGGCAACTTCAGAACAGGCAACCTGTGTGGGTTAATAAGTGTCAAACTACTAGTGAATAAGTTATGAGCAGGACCTCATGTTAGAAGTGCTATTAAGACAGATTACTTAACTTAACGACCACCTTATGAAGTCCATAGTGAGCAAAGCATGTTACGATCATAATTCATGTACAACAACTTCCTTACTTACAATCAATAAACAATAATTAGGAGGTTATTGAGGAAAAAGCTGTTAATAAATGGCCTAGTAGTTGTAAAATATGGTCATGCTACGACATTCATAAGTGCTTTAATGACTAATAAAGGGCCGGCATGCTACTAATATGTCCTGTACGATAAAAGCACTTTAAAGGTCCAGTGTGTAGGTTTTAGGGATTTAGGAGGACCTAATTGCAGAAATGGAGTATAACAGTCATAGCTATGTTTTCATTGGTGAATAATCGTGTGGAAAAAAAGAATTGTTGTGCTCTTGTTTCCTTCGAATGAGCTGTGTATATCTACAGAGTGGGTTTCTGTCACAGAGTCCGCCATTTTGCAGCCTTGTTTCTACAGTAGCTCAGAGCGGATGTCCTCTTCCTCTTTTTTCCATTTGATAGTAGGTGGTGTTCAGCGTCAACATACATCATCATCACCTACTATGTTTAAATATATATATATATACCTTTAAATAAACAGCCCAGAACAGACACAACAAACATGAGGGCAATTCATGTTTTTTGCGGTAAGGGGTGAGGGGGTATTCAGTTATTGGCAATCTGTAACTTCACCACTAGATGTCACTAAATATCACATAGTGAACCTTTAATATAAAGTGTTACCAATTCCTTTACTGTAATGACACATGGTTTGTGGTTTTAAATAAACAAAGGGGGAGTTATTTCCAAGAAATAAACCCCCCTTTCTTTATTTCCTCCCCTTATACTTTCTCCTCCTGTATTCGATGTTACTAAGCTGTAGATGAGGTGGGTGTTGACTTACTTATTCTACTGATATCAGCTGTCATGGTCCGGCTGCTGGATTAGAGATGCTGAGGCAAGCAGGTCTGTTAATATGTAT
>JAPQRN010000026.1:7163618-7184725 GCA_037367275.1 Coranthus polyacanthus
ATCAGTGACAGCTACATCTGCATCTCAACACTTGGAGAAAAAAAAAAAAAAGATGGATTAAAATGAGCATTTTCACGTGCAGTCATAAAATACTGATATAAACCATTAACACTAAAGGTATGGAAAATGCAGACTTAAAAAAGAAAGCAGTGATTACTTTGACCTGTATTTCATCGTAGACATTATGAACACAACATATTTAAGGTTTTGTCCGGTCAGATTCATTACATTTATGAATAAATTCCTCACATTCAGGCCTGTGACCCAATGAAGAAGAAGAAGTTGGGACAGTAAAAAAAAAAAGGTACCACTTTGCAATGCAGGAAGACAATTGAATGTCCTCAGTGGAGTTGACCTGGGACACCTTTTAACACCTGGTCCATCACCAACTGGCTCTTACTTTTGAAGCTTTTCTAAACGTTTTTAAAAACCTGTTTTGAGGAACTTCACGCTCCTCAAAACAGAAGTGAGATAAATATCAGAAGCGTCTCCTGTCAAGTTGTTAGACACATGCATTTCATTTTTACGGTTTGACCTGTGTAACTGACCGGTAAGAAAAGAAAAGAGTAAGGAAGGGGCAAGGTTTAAAGGGTAAGGAGTTGAAGAGGGGGTGATGATCTTGATCCTCTCCGTCTTCTCTCTCCTCCTGTTCTTTCTTTTCCTTCAGATCAAAGTGATCATATATGGTACTTGAAGGTGGGCTGCTCCAGAGCTGCTCCGCTTCCATCTTTACGGCTCTGGTCTTAAGCTCCTGCACCTCCTTCCAGCTGGACTCCTTTTGCCAGCTCACTCCTCAGCTCGTCCTTCCAGAGCCTTGTGTTTTGTGTGCCACCCGGCCTGGCTCTGGTCGATCAAGTGGGCCCTTTTTAGATGACGACCCGGCTCCGTTTTTTTTTCCTCAGGCCTCCTTCATAGCAGGTAGCTCCGTGACTACCTCCTCCTGTCGCTGAAATGACATCTTTAACATGCTCCTCCCAGACCTGCGACATCGGGGCATTCTCCAGAAAAAAATACATTTTGTCAAACTCTGATTCTAGTAACCGACGACTTGGGCTCACCCTGCTGAACTCCCTGAAGTTTTTGGTTTAGCAGCCAGTTTTGGAGAGACTTTTCCTAGACTGTACGGTCTTTTTGAGGCTTTCACTGTCCATAGGTTTGAGGAAAAGATGTTGCTTTACTAGTTCATTTCTTTCCACCACCCAGGAAAGCGTCACGCTGGTCATTTGACTTTTCAGGGCAGCGTTCTCCAAAGCCAGCTCAGGGCTTCTCTGGTTTCATCACTGTGTTAGACTCATACGTTGAACCTATACACAGTATGCACACAGATGAGTTAAAATGAAGTCATAAGATAGATGAATGACTGTAATTTACAAGATATTACTTTTTCATTTACAGTCGTGTATTTTAAATACTGCTAATATTAGACACTCATTTCTGTAGGTTTGAGCACCACTAATGATTTTCACAAAGCTTCATAATCCACTTGTTTTGCTTTCTAACAGACTGTATTAATACCTGAAAGGTTGTATCTAGTGAATATCATTTTTACAACAGTTTGTACACTAACATCAGGCGCCTTCAAGGCTCAGCCGTGGTCTGACTGCTCATTATTTCCTTTTTTTAGCAGGTCATTTGGCATATTTTAGGCTGTCTCCTGATACGGCTAAGCACGCCGTCCTCTGTATGGATTTTTCTATTTCTGGTGTTTTGTAACAATAGCTGCTGGTGCTGATCTGTGCAGAAGATGAGGTTTCAGATCAAAAGGCGCTTCCTGTTCCTGCTGCAGCTTTGACGAAACGATGTGCGTCGATGTGTTCAGGTTTCAGTAAAAAGTTGTGGAGTCGATCGTGTCTTTACATTTCGCTTCCTTAATCTGGGCTACTGACAGTGTGGCTACTTTCACTTTAACCAGTCAAGCACTAGGATTGACACACATCACATTTCATCGTGGAATGGCAGATCTTTGGATCCTTCGGAAGGCGTCATCAGCAGAGTGTTTATATCTGGCCTTTTTCTGCCATCTAGTGGAGACTGACAGAAAATACAGAGTGACGGTGGGTCAGAAAGACTGATTTGTCACACGTTTTTAAATGAATCCAGAACCTGTTTCAAATTACTCAGAATTAAACTGCAGCATATATTCAAGTTATACGTGTAATTCTTCACATTATAAATGGATTTGCGAATCGAATGAGTTCTATTATCAGTAGAATGAGAGCATGTTTGTTTTATTTTTTCCCCTTAATTGCGTGTCATTGTAAGATTGCATTGTTCTTTTTTACCTGCACTGCTTTCCAACTTATCAAACTCCAGACGGACCGATATGTCTAGGTGATAAACATCCCCTTTAGTCCATGTAAACTGAGCTAAATTGTGTCTGACACATTGTTCACTTCTTTGAACGTTGCTCCTGTTTGCAGACTACGTGAGAAAAATTCATTGTTTTGCAAATATCCCCAAAACCTTCAATTAAATTCAACAGACATATCTTCTAACAATAGATACATTTTAACTTTATTAATTCACAAAATGTTTTTCCAGTGGTTATAAAATAGAGCATAGTGTATATTTAAACATCTAGGGCTATACAACAAAAAGATTGCAAAAAAGACTAAATTAAATTGTAAAAACAATGAAGTGCACAGAGAAAATACACAGATAATTGAGGAAATGTTAGATGTAAAATTTGACAATATCAAATAGTCGAAGGAATCTGAATATATTGGTGTTTTGTGCTGTTCTGACTGGATAACTTAAGGATAAACAGGTGGATCGATTCAAACTGGAGGTATGTGGTAAACAATGGTTTACATTCATACACAGCTTCCCGGGGGTCAGGTGCAGGTATTATCAGTATGTGTCAGTAGTAGGTCAAAGTGTAAACATTTAAAAATCGCGTTCGTGCCAATGAGTTCCAACTTCATACAGACAGTAGTATAAATATAAGTAAATACACCCAGAACTGCTGACGGAAAGAGGAGAAAGAATCATGATCTGTGTAATAACAAATCCTTCGACTGTATCTTTTGGCCAAATGAGACAATAAGTCATTAACTCCTTTCTTCAAAACACACTTTTGAAAGAAGCGAGTCTTTCTGACCACACTTAAATTAAAACATCAGCATCAACAATAAATAACAGCATTCTTTCAGTGCAAAACTACACAAAAAAGGACAGTAATACATGTGCTAACACTGCCTAAGAATGTTTTTGAAATAAACCAGAATTTGAAAAAAAAACAAAAAAAACTTGCTTAAAAACCATTTTTTCCAAGAAACCACTTCAAGTGTCTCATTTAACAGCGAGAAAGTCACAACTTGACTGGACCCAGAGTATGAACTGAACCATTAAAAGTGTTAATAAATGCTTCATGGGTTAATAATGTATCACTGCATTTTCATAATCCAATCCGATCATTGTACACGATGTCAAGGAGGGAGAACGGGACTAAAAACACACAAACACACCTGCTGATGTTTTTGTACATCAGACAAAGCTGAGGGTTTCCCGTTTCACAACCTACGCAGTTAAAGCGAACTTAGCGTTTTCCAAAATGATCCCATAATTCTGACTTTGTTTGACCCTGTTTGTGAAACGTTTGGAATTTATGAGCACAGTAAAAGGATTTACACAATAAGGCAAACATTGTTCACTTGTCTTATGAGCACAGTAAAAGGATTTATACAATAAGGCAAACATTTTTCACTTGTCTTAGTTTTCTGCACTGACAACAACTGAAGGGCTATGATTTAAATAAATAACCTGACTTGACTGATTGAACAGAGTGCATAAGGGGCGGGTTCAGCCTTTTTTTTTTTTTTTTTTTTTTTTTACAATTTAGAAATTTAAAAGGACTTTTGTTGATGACCCACACCTGGAGTTGGAGTTTGCGCTGTGTTGGTTGTCACGGTGACCGTCCCAGCAGCAGAAATCAGGGGTTTCTCGTACCTCGATCGAGTCCTTTTGGGCTGCATAGCTGGTGATGAACAGCTTATGAGGCATCAGGTGAACACATAATAGTTCATAAGTGTGTCCGTGTGTGTGTGGACTATGTCTGGGCCAGTTGAAGCTCCTCCAGGCCGTGTTTACCCAGGTGATATCTGGCCAAGTCTTTCCTAGTCACCAGTCCGACCACCTGCAGAGCCACACACAAGCGATCAGATGTCGGAACAAGCGCCGGCACCGCTTTGAGCAACACGATCGATAAAACAACACAGTGACAAATAGGGAGGTCAAATTCTTGAATCCATGAACAAAAACACACCATCTTGCTTGTTAACATAATGGTGCGTATTAAGGGTGTGTTTGACATTTTTCAAACCTTTTTGACAGAGATGATCAAGATCCACAAAGGATCAGAATGTTTCCATTAATAAACTTTTGTGCCTTTTTGTTCATAGATGCAGTTTTCTGAAAGCCTTGCACCTATCGCGACTTTCCTTTTACTTGTAGAACTTGAAAACATGGGGATAAATTGAGCACATACGTGGACGGATACACAAAAACACAAACTCTTACCCTGTTTTCATCATCTACCACCACTAGGTGTCGGAGTCCCAGCGCTCTGAACAGCTTAAACACACGAGGAAGAGACGTTTCCTGCAAACAAAGCGCCTCATTTACTCTGAGTTCATACATTTACTTAAGCATCATCAGTAGCAAGAATACAAAAAGTAAAAACTAAACTATATTCAATGATTTTAGCTTGAACAGTGCTATGAAAGACAACACAGCAAGTGAAGATTGTTGTCAGGATCGGGGACTGACCAGCAGCACCAGGCAAGGCACATTTATTTATATACCACATTTTAAACCCAAACACAACAGTGTTTTACAGAGTAACAGGCCAAAGCACAGGAAACCAAACATAAAAACAAAAAATACGAAGTAAAATCGATGAAAAAACATAAAACAATCCATAGCACAGAGAATAAAAAACAACAAAATGAACTCACAGAAGGCTAAAAAGGCTACAACTCTTTTCAATTCTTCCACCAAAAAATAAATGAATAAATGAATGAATAAAAAGAAGAAGTGATGATGCAGCTCACTGTGTCCATCAGTATCTACATCCGCCTGCTGTGTGTGTGTGTGTGTGTGTGTGTGTGTGTGTGTGTGTGTGTGTGTGTGTGTGTGTGTGTGTGTTACCTGAGGTACAGTGTAAGGCGTTGGGTTCATGAACTCCGTGAGGTCCATCATACACTCCCTCTCGTCCTGGGAGACGTGGATGCTCTGGATCGGGGGGAAGCGTGGGTAGGCGTCCCTGAAGTCCTTCAGCTGCAGCTTCCTCTGAGTCAGTCTGGACCGGGCCAACTCCACAAACACCTGCAGGACAGAGCAGGGAAAAACAACGAGCCGTACCGTTTGAATTTTCAAAACCATGATGTACCTGAAGGTGTTTTCTGTCTCCTGTAAAACTGGCAGCTTCTTTCTATCACATATTATGTGCACACGTGACTGGACAGACCTTGTGTTTGAGAAGAACAATAAGCTGAGAGCGGAGGATGAGGCCGCAGAGCTTCGCTGGCTAAAGAGGAGAGAACAAAAAGAAGGTGGGATTAGTGAAATAAAAACTGATTCTATTTCTACTGTCAGTCTGGGATGATCACACTACTCAAATGATTATGAATTGTTGAGTTTGATCAACTTATTGTATTTTTACATGTAGAAATGTATCAAAAAGGCTTTTCACAAACTCAGTCTTTTCCATTCAACACTGAATTTAACACAAGGGGGGATAGTAGTAACCTCCTGAACTTCCTGAAACATGTCTCGTTTAATACGTTAAAATCCCCCTCAGTATCACATCAGCAGAGTCAGAGTCAGATTTGTCTCATTTCACAAATCTTATAAAAACACACCTGTACAGAGTAGTATTTACATAATATATATTTTTTTTATATGTCTAATGAAAGGTTTTTAATGTTGTTTTATATCCTATTTTATCACTCTTGGAAATCTCTATTTCATTGAATTTTATTTGGTTTTATTTATATTTGCACCTACAGTATATTGTCTGATATTTTACAATGTGAAGCACGTTGTTTTGAAAGGCACTATAGCAATAAAGTTTATTACTATATGGTATTAATATCCAGCCTAATGAGCCGACACTATTCAACTTTTCATACAGTACCTCATCGCTACCAGCAACCTGCACGACGACAGGGAAGCCGTTGTGATTGGTGGAGGTGTTGCTAAGGGTGTCCACGATGGTTCCAACCTTCTCGATCCTGTTCAGACACGTGACGGGTGAACTCATGACCTCGCTGCATGTACGCCAGTGAGAAGGATGAAAAGGATGGAAGGGGTTATACAAGACTTGAGAGAATGAAAAACATTAAATGTTTTCAATAGAAAATTAACAATAGTAGGATTTAGAGATGCTCTCATCGAGCTGAACAAATCTGACAGGGTCTTACCGAGCTGTCAACCAGTGGGAGGTGGCAGGAGCCTCCCAGTGCAGGAAGGGAACGCTCTGCAGCTTGATGTGGATGTCATAAAGACCCTGAAGCACAAAGAGACCATTTATAGCCACTGTATGTCCACTCTGTCCTCCAGCAATTCAGTTTGTGTCTGCTGTTAAAAACCTCGGGATTTTCTTGAGAAATGCGTTGCCTTCTTTCCATAAGGAGGAGGAAGATTTCAGATTTCAGAGAAGTACTAATACCACACTGTGAAAATACCCCACTACAAGTAAAAGTTCTGCATTAAAACCTTACTTAAGGCATTTAAGCGTTATCAGCAAAATGTAGTTGAAGTGGGAAAAGTAAATGGTAAAGGTTTTACTATTTTATATAATGCATTTTGATTCATTTTACTGCTGCCTTTATGTGTATGTTGCATTTTACTGCCGTACATGTTTGAGGTTGAGCTCATCTGAACCCTTTATTGGTTGGTAACCAATTTTTACAACAACGCATCATATTCCATAAGATCATCATATGTTTGTAGCGCCGCTGTTCTGCTGTGAGAACCACGTATCTTTAAAAAGTACATTTTTCATAAACTCAGACAAACAGGCCCGGTTTCAGCTTTGCGGCAATGCATTTTCCAGCGAATCTAAGAGGGTTTGAGAGTTTATTTAGCTTAAGAGTTTTAAACTCAACCCATAAAGGAACATGTAATGCTTCGGTTTATCCCAAACATTCAAAATCAACACATTTGAAGATACGTGGTTTTTGGTGGACAGGAAAAGGATTAAAAATTGTGATTTTAAAAACTAACTAAAGCTGTCAAATACATGCAGTGGAGTAAAAAGTACAACATTTGCCTCTGAGATGTAGTGGAGTAGAAGCATAAAGTTGCAGAAAATAGACACAAAATACTCAAGCAAAGTAAAACTACCTCAAATTTGTACTTAACTACAGTACTCGAGTAAAAGTACTTCACCCCTGGTATTCACAGGTGAGGGTTTATGTCATAGAACAAGACAGAATAGAGCAAACAGGACACAGAGGGACGACTGAACAGTGGGAGTCCCTGCATATTTAATCACCTCTTCAAAGTAGTCCCCTACTATCTTGGCGGTCATGAGGACGAGCATGATGGGAAGACCATATGTGACGTTTCCTGTGGCCTCCACCATGATGACGGTCAGACTGAGAGTCATCCTCACGATGCCACCTGCACAGAACAGGCCATTACGGCACGTTTAGATTTTCCAGTGACATTTTTTAGCGATTAGAATGACAGCTATGCTCTATTAATAATAAAAGAAAAGGTTTTGCGCGTGCCACTTTATTTGGTCTTGACAGTAGGTGTGGTGAATTACTCACCTAACTGAGCCGCAGCTCCAATCAAGGCATATTTACCGGGGTCCGCCCAGATCTAACAGAACATACAGTACACAGTCAAAAAAATGTAACAGCAGTCGCACCCTCTGACATTCACTGCTCATCTCATCACCGCATACACACAATGGTTAAATTAGATACATGGTTTATTTTCCCGCTGGGTGTTAAGGGACGCAGTGACAGCTTTGAATAATTAAAACAAATAGCCTGTGTGTGTGTGTGTGAACGCCTGCATATTCATTATGTGGAGCTTTCAGTGGTGAGGTTTAAGTTTGCAACAGGCTGCCTTTTCCACAGGCAACATTCAGCTGTGAAAACAAGTGTGAACGCCACTTAGCAGATGAGTCAGTGAAATGTGACGGCATACGGTGAGAACAAGAAAAACACGAAGCGCTCATCACAATATGCAACTGAAACCTGGCTGCTGTCAGTCACTATGTGACAATGTGAAGACGAGTTTGCAGCATTTTGCCTCCGATACATCAATGCTCATTTTAACCATCAGACAATGATCTAACATCATAGATTTTACAGCACAAAACAGGATGTACGAGCTACAGGAAGTGGCAGCTGCTGTTTAAAGCAAGTTTCTTTTTTCTTCTCATATTCAGGTAACCCACCGAAAACAAAAGCACACAAAGCAACATTGCTGAGGTCAAACCAAGAACCAATATTATCACAGCAAAAGAGAGCAACAGGATTTATGGGAAATGTGGTGATATGGTGATTAAAGAAATTCTTTTACATTTGATTCAGCAATAACTTAATATCTATCTTATTATCAATATGAACCACATCCTTGAACGAGGAAGGGTTCATTCTAAACTCCTGTTTTCAAAATGGGAATGAAAAGGCATTTGTCTTCTCCTGTAAACAGAGAGACATAATACACCAACACTAACCGAGCCATTGGGAGTGATAGAGGCCAGCAGTATGCCACACAGTCTCCCCCAGGCTGCTCCGATTAGCAGGGAGGGGATGAAGACTCCAGCAGACACCGCCAGGCCATACGTCCAGCACGCCAGGAAGAAATAAGTCAGTGTGAACAAGCCCAGGGTCAGAGGATTGTAGGTGCCTGTAGGACACAGAGAAGAGAGGGTGAGTTAGGTGAGAGGATGTTTCCCCTGTTACCCATTACAACTCCCCTGCCTCCCACATGGGCTCTTAAACCATATAAAATGCTTTTTTTTTTAATTGCCAGGGTTTATTAGTGGGGTAAAGATTAGGGATGGAAACCGAGCAATGGATCCAAACTGCCTGATCCACATGTATTGCATGAGCTTATCAGTTCCTTTTATCGATGCCAGTATGTTTTTCTGAAAGCTGCACATTGCAAAACAATGGCATCAAACACATGTGTCTACACGGACGGAAAGTGGAAACTTTTTTTTTGACTCCGTGTCTACACTGTGTTCAGATTCAGAGATAATAAAACACCCTAAAACCTTGAAGTTGACTTTTTCCCCCACAAATTTGATCAGGAATAAAAAAATAAATAAAATCAAACCAATGAGCAGAATCAATAAAGGCACTGTATCAATAAAATGTAATCAGTTCCCATTAGTGACCGTGTCTGGACTCCAGTGTTGTAGTGGCGTTGTATATTTAAACAAAATTACAAAATAAACATCTGAAGAGGAACTCCACGGAAGCTTGGTATAATATGCCACTTTAAGAAAACTTTAAGACAGTCGCCCCAAGAGGCTTCAAGATGTACTAAATGCAAATGGAGGTCACACTGAACACTGACCTCTGCATGCAGAAGCCATATAATTCAGTTTTTTTGTGTGCATTTTCAATATTGTGCACATGTTTCCTGTATTTTGTTGCTGAATCTAAATAAAGAGACTGAGAAATAGATGCACGTACACGTAAATGTACGTAATAAATGTACGCTCATGACATCTCTGCAAAAACAACAATACTTTTGCACAGTGGGTATGTAGAATATAACATTCATTCTGTCACTTTGCATCTTTTTGCCGTGCAGGAATGTCTTCTTTTGGCATATTTCCTGACAATGACAACGTTATACTGGTTCACTTTTCATAAAATTTTGACAGTAATCAGTTTTAACTACTGTTGTGAGGTTTCCACTGTGTAGCTGAAATGTAAGGTTTCAGCTTTATTGCACAACATTTGTTACAAAGGTAATCAAAAAGTAACATTGCTTATAACATTTTTACAGGTTACCTAACAACCTGTAACCTATTAAATTTCAAAGGTAAGCTTTACCTGCAGGATTGTGGAAGAGACTGCGGACACTTCTCTCAGGAGTGTTGAAAAAGGCGGTTGCCATGGAGTTATACTCTCCATCTGCACAGAACAACTGAAGAAACACACAGAAAATGTGAACAAAGAGAAACTGCAGCAGCACAAAGAGTCTTCCTGTAACTGCGAGGCTTTGAAGTGCCATCTTCTGGCTGAAATATGATCCCAATATGCATAACACCGGGACGGATAAGAATGAAAGAATGATTTAGAAACTACATTTAAAACACACAGTTTTAACCTGCTCCTGTATTAGTCTTGGGCAGTTGTTCTTGTGATACTAATGCTGACAAAGCTTAGTGAACTGAAACTGAACTGAAAATAGGAAGCAAATAGGTTCACAATGGAAAAGGCACAGCTTATCTGAATCTGCACGTGCTGGGCTAATTTCATTAATCATGCATGTGTTGTGTAATGTCTTCACAAAAGAAGAACGTTCTCCGCAAGCACGAAAATGCTAACTCTGTCTTCTCTGACAGAGTCAGTCTCAGATGCGATTGTATTTAAGTTTACACATGTCAGAGGGGCTTGTGTGTACCTGCAGTGGGTATTCTTCAGTGTGATCAGGCCCCAGAGGCTGACAGTCATTAGAGAAGTAGATCATGGTGAATGAAACTGTCGCGGTCACTGCGGCAACCAGCATGGCCTCCATCACTTGCAAACATGGTCGATGGATGTACCTGGTGCAGACAACAACAGTTCAAACTTCCAAACCCTACACGTAATCCTATCAACTAACCAGATATTTCCCGTTTGATTACGTAGCATCAGCTTCAGAATGGACTTTCCCAAGTGACAAAGCAATTCTGAGTGCAACAAAAATACAGTGGCGTGGAAAATCTGCCTGTTTATGCCTGCAGGCGTTATGGCTCTATAAACTTCAAATGGAACCTGATTATAGTTACACAATGTGAGACTAACGCAGGCTTTTGTCTGTCTGCAAGCCGTGGCGTCACATGATACAGGGGTATTTTTAAAACGACTTCCCAGACAGGTAATGACAACAGCATTCAAATATTAACTCAAAGTTAAAGTCTGTCAGAACATTTGAGGAAGTCAATGTCATCGTATTTAAAGTTTCAGATGAGGTCGTAAAGTTCCCTATATTGTATCAGTCTCAGTCAGAGGTGGAAGAAATGTACTATAAGTAAGAAGTAAAAGTACTAAAATGTTCTGCATTCAATACCTTACTTAAGTATAAGTATCTAATCAGCAAAATGTACCTCAAGTATGAAAAGTAAAAGTAGTCGTTGTGCAGTAAAATGGTCCGTTTATAATCCTGTTGCATTATTGTATATGTGGCATTTTTCCTGCTGTAGATGTTTAAGGTTGTGCTCATTTTAACTACTTTCTATACTCATGGGTAGTTTAATGTACAGCAATGCATCCTATTCTATAAGACTGTTTGTAGCGTCGCTGTCCTACGAGAACCACATATCTCTAAAAAGTCATCTTTTTATGACCTCAGCTTTGTGACAATGCATTTTCCTGCTAATCCAAGAGGATCTTCAAGAGTTTGTTTAGTTTATGAAGGAGGAGAATTTCAAACTCAACCCTCAAGAATCACTTCACTCAATCCTTCACTCCAAATCAACACATTTGGAGGTATGTGGTTTTCACTGGACAGGAAGGGAATGATGCTTTTGTAAAATAAAATCTTTAATAGTCGGTCTTGCAAGGCTGACTATTATGTGCCTCATCATGCATCCAGCAGAGAACGGAACTGGCGATTAAAGACGCTCATCATGAGATTGTCATGACATGCAATGTGCACATACACTGTGGAGCATCCATCGACAAACAACAAAAACAGGAACTGCAGGTGTCTTAGGAGAAGTCCCCTCCTTTTTCAATCCGGCAGCCAGTGATCCTACCTGTTCTAGCACTATTTTTAAAACACTTCAACTACAAGATGTTGATATTCGGAGAAACTGTTTTTTTAAGTACTCGAAAACTTCCTCATCCCTTCCCCACCCAGCCGTTGACAAGTGACGGTGAAGTTATTTTTGTTGGCACACTACACTTTATGCAGCATGTTATCGTTTGTTCTTACTTTTTTTCTCCACATCTTTCCCACTCTGAACCTCACCTGATCCTGAAGATGGTAAGCCAGTAGTTGAGAACGTTAAACAGAGCTCCCAGCAATCCACCTGCAGAGCAAAGGTGTGATAATGAAAACAGAAAATACTTGAATGTTACGGATAAGCCAGTGATCTCTTCAATCATACAACGTAGCAACTGAACTGTGTTTCATTTTCTACTTTCTACGTTCTACAAACTCTTAAATTTCCCAACACAAACATGGTTTTACCTATAGCTCCCATAGCGATGAACAAGGGAATCTCATAGAGGTTATAGGCCATACTCTGAAAGGACAACAATGTCATCTTTTGCAGTCACTGGATCAAAAATCATTGTGTATGGTGTCATTAAGCTTTTGATTTTCCTCACTTCGCTCTCAAAGCGTCCAAAGTTGATGAGACCGGGGTTGGAGAGGTCACCTGGATTTTGGTGATAGATACTCAGGAAGAAGTTCAGAGTGAAAGTTGAGATCATGGAGGCAAAGAACTATAAGTAAGAAAGAAAAAGGAAACACAGGAGAAACACAGGAAGAGGGAGAAGGAAATTATTAAGAGCAGACATTTTCCCAAAACAGCAAAAACACTGACCTCCCATTGTTTATTTTATTAAAGCTGCAGGAGTTGAAATCAGGAATTACAGTCAATCACACATCTACACACAGTCCACAGAAGTGGGTAGAATTCTTGTTTCATCTCAGACCACTTGAATTACAATATGCTCAAAAGTAATTATGGAATTTTAGCTCAGTGACGCCAAAAACCAAGCACCGCAGCTCTATTATTCTAAAATAAAATGTAGGACTTGGGTGTACACTGGACGACGTGACTTACGATCCTCCACGTCAACATCTGGTTCCAGAAAGAAGCTCCTTCCTCGAGGGAGAAGAGAACGCCGCCTGTCAACCAAAAACACAAAATCCCAGTGAAAAACCTTGAAAACTATTTGAAGATATAAACTTAATGATGTAGAAATGATGTTTGTGATTAGTATCTGATGTGCTGACTAGTTTGCTGATGCGCTCACATGATCACATGACATCCTCAACTAAATGTCATTGAATCATTAGTGTTTTGTTAAAGCTGAACATTTACTGAATAAGACGGTGCACTCTCCTATGTAATGTAAGTAGAGAAGTTGTTTTTAATCCTTATCAAATTAGCACGGTTCTCACACTTGTCAACTCTGTCACTGGCGTAAATCACCACAGTGTAACTCTTGCATGACCTGTTGAGGAAGTGTTTCTTTCTCTACTTTGGGCATGTAGTCAAACTGTTATACTTGAGCTTTAGGGCAAAACAAAACTGCCCACAGACCTACGGCTGATTAAGAACAAAGCACATGAGGTTGCTGGAAATTTACCAACTGGGGCTCCAAAAGCAGCTGAAACTCCGGCGGCAGCTCCTGCAGAAACAAAGTCTCTTTTTTCCGTGTCCCTCCGGAAATATTCAAAAATCTGCAAACACATACACGTAGCACTTTATCACGTATTGCATTGTCCTTAAAACCATATTGTCAACAAAAAAACGGCACAAAAATGCTTGAGCAAGGAAAAGTATGTTGTTGTATGTGTGCTACACACCTCTCTACATGGTACCCTCCTGTATCCTAAAAAAACACCACAGCCTAAAGCACTAACCTTGAAGTCTCTCTTTAAAGATGTGCTTCTGCCCTGAGAGACTCCTGCAGCTACAACAGCACCAGAGTGAATCATGGGACCTTCCTGTGGGATTATGTGCACACAAAAGAAAAAGTATTAAAGAGAATATCTGGCAGTTTAATACAACTTTGAATGAAAGTTAACTGAATAACTTGAAAACCCCGACATTTGTCCAAGTGAACATGTTGACTCTGCAGTAAAGTTCACCTTTCCAACAGCAAGACCGCCAACCACTGAACATATCACACCGCAAACTTTCACCACCAGAGTCTGCAAAAGACACATGAACACAATGTAAAGGAACAAGAATTCACTTCTCCACTTAAAACAGTATTTCAAGTAATTCCCATAATTCCCATGGTGTGTTTGTACCTTGAGCCGTACCACCCTGGGAATCTTGACTCCATTCAGGTAACACTTTATCTGAGGAATTCCACTTCCTGCTGCGATGGGCTGGCAGGAGGGTGAAGAAAGAGAGGAGAGTTCATGTCAAAGAGGAAATGGTTTAAAGTGAACATTGTTAAGGAGTGAAGGAGTAAAATCTGCAGAGGAGACCGGATGCGATTAGGTTTGATCGAGGTTTTAAATGTTCACGAACGTGCAATGTGAACAGTTTATGAATTCATAATAAATGAAGAGAGTTCACTAAAAGGTAACCATGTGAAACGACATTCAAGACTGACATAATAGAGTTTGTAAGAGTAAAAAAATATGACTGAACCACTTCTTTGAATAGTCTCCCTGCAGTGTTGCCTAGGTAACCTCTCTATTGCCTCATCACCCGTTAATATACCAGAAGGGCAGGAATAGAGAAGCCCATTCATCCTGAAAAATGTTCAGTATTACACACTCTCAGAGGCTAACTGGGGCAGGCACGCTTTTGCTTAATCAATTTTCACTTCCACAACAGAATGAATGTTTGTGATTCAGACATTTAACTCAGTCGGCAAAAAGCTCCTTGTTCAAATTGAACTCACGATCGAGTAAAGTGATCAAACACACCAAAGAGAAAGACAAGAGTTATTTACAAACACTGAAATACAGACAAATCAAGTAGAGCCTAACTTAAATGATTTTTTACATTAATAGTATGTTATGCTATTTTGACCTTTGATGCATCATTTTAGTCAGTTTTCACATTAAAAACACTGCTGCAAGTTTTGGATTGCTGGTTTGATTTGACCTCATAATCAAGAAGTCAAAGTATTTCACAATCAGTCTTACCTCAAAAAATGCGACTATGATGGCTCCCACCATGACAAAGGTAGAGTTGAGGACGGCCCAGAGAATGAGAGAGATAGAGAGGCCGCCAAATTCTGTAAACTTCACTATGTCTGCAGGGGTCAGAGGTCAAGGAAAGGTCTCAGGACCCTGAAATCACAGGGCTAGAATCCAAACATGGCCAAAGAGCTCATTGGCCAAATAAAGTGTCCTATAGTTTATAAAAAAAGACACAGGGTGGAGACATGGAAGGACGATAACCATGACGCAAACAGACGGTACCTTATACTGACAAAACATATATTAGCATGGCTAGAAGAACAAAGAATTATGGAACTACTAGTCGACAAAACAGTTCTAACTATTCCTGCAAAATGGGTATAAACAAACATCATCTTATTCTGTCACTTAAGATACCAAGTGTTAACAGCAGTCAGGATACTTTCTTTAACCACTTGGTATTTGATCCCAGCTAACTGCTCCACCACAATGTCAATGAAACAAGCGATGAGCCCCGTCAGAAAGCCAATGAGACCACACACCACCCAGCGACTGATCTCCAGACAGCGAAAACCCTGAAGAGGAGAGTCGAGAGAGAAGGACAAGAGGGGTGAAACAAACAGCAGAGGAGGGGGAAAATGAGAATACGACACAAAAACGGGAGTTTGGCTTGTTTATCTTAAATTTCCAGGTGATTTCTGTTGCACTCACCATATAACTCATCCTCCTCTCCTCTTCCAGAAACAGCTGGTTCTCAATGTTATCATAGTCCAGACTCTGGAAAAACACACAATTTAAAAAAAAAAAAGGTAAGATATAGGCTCAACAGGATTAATGAAAGTTGGTGTTTTTCCATTCTCTTTTTTCCTGCACACATATATACATCGGATCATTGTCAGTCACTGTGTTTCCTGCCGACTTACAAGATTATTGGCCTCTTTGTTGCTCAACATGTTTCATATAAGTCCATTCTCCAACAATTTTATATGTGATTTCATAAGAAGTCACCAAACATGTCAAATCTGAGTAAATTCAAAGACAGTGAACATTATTAGGTTTTGAAATCGCTTGTAATTTTACCTCAAATTTAAGTGACAGCAGCTTCTCATTATGAGGGATCTCTTTGGGCCGTCCCCTAAGAGAGTCCTGCAGAGAAAAGCACAGACAAAACAGACGTCACACACCAAGACCGACCTCTAACCTCTGCCCTGGGGAATCATGTGAGGGACTGCAGGGAGCTGGAAACAAAGTTACCAGAAATCAAACATTTTTGAAAGAACAGGAGTGAGCACAGCTTGCTTCACAAGCATTTGAGAAAACAACAGAAAAAAACATTTTTATATCACAGACTGCAGAATGAAAGAACTTGGCTTTTAACCTAACGTACACAGTGAGCAACAATAATAAAAGGGCAGATTGAAGATGGCGTTACTGTGATAAAATGCACCAGTGTTTCCTCCAGAACAGTCAAGACGTTTGTGTCAGTGGAGTCCAAACAGAAAGAATGACTGTTTAATGTTGAAGGAAATACTGGTGCAAATAAGTGCATCTTGACATACAAGACATACAGGCAACTCAAATCTTCATGCAACGTTAAGTGAACAACAACTACAGCAAAGTCAAACAATGGGCATTCACTAAGCAGAAAAAAAAACACACACTGGAAATAAACGTTCATTACAGCAAACATCAAGCAAATCACATGCATGCCAGTGAAAACAGAACTGAATCTGATGGATTCTGTCACGGTCGGAAGCAGATGATGTCCTACAAACAGCCCGAAGCGTCCGCCATATGGCCGTGTACTGGGCTGTCACATCTTAATGCTGAGTTTAACTAACTTTCTGAGTGTTGGAGCCATAATAGCACATTGATAATATTTGATGGACAAGTGATATTATCTATATCTAGGGTATTTTTTCTATTTTTATTGTGATAATGACATATTTAATTAAAGGCGCCAATTAGTGAAATGATTTAAAAATGCGTATAAAGAGTATGGGATGAATGATGACAGCTTGGCAAGTTTTTTGTGTGTTTGAATGAGAGAGGAGGAGTGAAACGGATGAGTGACCACACTGTGAGTTGGGTTTTAGAAAGAAAAAAGTTGTTTTTTTTTAAGTCAACCATGGAGAATATTTTTATTATTTTGGATTTAATAAATCATTAACGCTTAGTGAAACAGAAGGATCTCTGCAAGTGCTTTTTTTTTTTTTTTTTTATCAGCAACTCACAAACCAGTGGTGGCCAAAAACCAGACAAGAATTTGAAAATGAATGAGTGAAGGAGTCGTCATGACTTTGAGATTTTGATATTCCTTCTTTCGGGGAGTTTCTCAGTCCTCAACTGAACTTATTGTAACTACAAAGGGCTATAAATATGAACTCGAAGGCCCACTTTCATGTTCAAACTAATTTGATGACACTTTTTAACTTTCAAACTGTACGCGCCAGTGCCACTTTTTTGGGATCAATCCGTTTCAAATCAGACCGAGTGGCTTGTGACAATCCATTTCCAAAAGCGCCATGTTTATCATTTAATCGTTAGAAATGCATCACAGTCATAGCAGACAGTTTCCAGACATGTGCCTTTCACACACACTAAATGAGTCAACTGCTCAGACTATTACTGGGTCATTCGTGTGTCAGCTTCAGCCGTGTCCAGCAGGAAGCAACGACGCTTAAAATAAATGCATTAATGTTTGAGTCCTGGACTTTATGTCAGGCAGCGTCTCAGCAATACGGTTTAAGCCAGTCGATGTGCGCAAAGTGAGCAAAACTAGATTTCTCGTGTCAGACATAGGACAAAACACACATCAGCAGAAGGCTGATACTGGGGCAAATAGGTAAGGTGACATGGTGTTAGGTACTATATCTTTAATTTTAATACATACACAGGTAACTTGCCATTGATTTCATTGCACATATAGCTACAGCAGAGGATTTGTTTTTCTATTCTAAAGGACGAACTAATGACACTACTCACAGAGTCGGTGCTAAGGGTTTTGATGGGGTAATGTTTCGACTGATAGGAGCAACAGACACAGAGAGAAAGAGTGCGATGACGGCTCGAGTTTGGACTTTACCTCATCTGACGTTATCTCCTCTTCCAAATCCACCGTGCTGAGTCTGCCTATCTGAAATATACTGCCTCCTCCAGACTGCTACAGACCACAGACATCACAGACAGCAACAGAAATATGTATATATGGCCTTGTGTAGCACTTTACAGCATGTTGTTATAACATCACAGAGATGTCGGTATCCAGCCAAAAGTAACTGGATCACAAAACTAGAAAAACCTCACACTGCATCATGTGCTTGTTTGATATAGTGTCAGTGTCTTTTCTAGTGATCTTGTGGATGAAAATAAAATCCTTCCCCTTTAGGACATGCGAGTAGTATTTGATTTTTTTTTTTCAGAGCTGGATGAGGCAGTTGGCAATATCTGTGTTCTGTGAGATAGAAATGTTACACGTACAGTGGATTAAACCAGCAAAACCCACCTTAAATAATTTCAAACCAATCCAACTAGAAGTTCACACGTTATCATAATCATAGTCATTAATCATATATACAAGGGAAGTGCAGTCACATGACTTCCACCTACGGTCCTGATGTTGCACAAAGTAGCCTACCTGATAAGTACTGGTGGCTGCATTGGAGGAAAAGGGAAGTTGGATTTTCCATCATGTTTCTATGTTAGCTAACTGGGCAGCCGATTTTATCCAGCCTAATAGCTTATAATTAAATATGGTTGTTATGCCCTTTAATATTCTTACAACTGCGTGTTCAGAATTAAAAATAATTCATAATAATAAAAGTATCAAGCTAACATGTTTTTCTACATGACTGGCTATAATTACGTGCTTCATGTAAGTCATTTAATTGAGCTAACAGTAACGTAATTACTTTCAATCCCACGCAAAGCTTGCGGTTGCATTTACATGCCATAACGCATGAGAAAAAAACCCAACACGAATGCTGTGCGAGTGGTAATGCGTTTAAACTGGTTTCAAGCATTCAGGACCATGCAGCATTAAAACAAACACCTGAGCCACCTTCACCTTTCATTACATCATGACACAGCATCTTGTTATTGATATAGGACTAACAGCTGTTAGCCTCTATGCTAACTGTACCTGTCTGGAGTGTCTGGGCTGCTCGGAGCCGTTCAGCAGCGGTGTCCCTTCCCCGGCTGCCCCGGACTCGTCGGCCCGGCTGGACCACGACACTTTCTTCGTGATGTTGGCCATGATGGCCTCCGGTAGCTCGCCGCTAACTGTCGCTAAATTATTTCATTAACTTACAGTGGCTGCTTGCTAACTGGCTTATTATTACTCTCTCTCAGCTCCCCATGGTCATTCCTGTAACTCGTGACGCTTTGTAAGGCTCGCGTGCAGGGCCAAAAATATAAGGCGCGGTGGATTCTGGGACTTGGAGTTTTGATGGAAGCTGTCGTATGAAGTTGTATAAGGTCTTACAGTGTTTGCAGAATGAAATAAGCTTTATATTTTGTTAATAACGAGTTGGTTTTGGACTGTTCAATCGGTATGTTTGTCTGGTTTGTGTAGTAATTTAGATATAATGTCTATCTAACTTAAAACACACACACACACACACACACACACACACACACACACACACTACAAACTCTGCAGGTTGTCATATATTTTACTTGAATGCAGCCTTTTCAACTGCCACACATAAAACATAAAAGCATGCTAAACGTTTACAGTTTTTGTGGTTTGATGTGATAAGGTGTGTATGCATCCATCTGTTTTTACACACATTTTCAATTTTGTTCAAAAAAAAAAAGAGAAAAAAACTTGACTTTTTATTTTTTTACTTGGAGGAGGTGGAAAAGCTGCTGTCAGAATGAAAGGTCTACTTCAATCTGACCCAATGTCACAATAAGTTGATTTATTTTATATCCCATTAAGGTAATGACGAATCAAGCACTGAAGGATAAGAGCTGGATAACTATTTTCAGTCTTAGCCCTGGACTTTTTGCTCAAATGAACAGTTAAAATGTGACACTATTACTAATGTGCACCTGATCTCTGTAAACCAACTCCTAATATTCACAGAACAGTAGTAGATGAAAACGCACAGAAAGTCACATTTTCTTTTGCAGATTTTCTATAAATTTGGTTAAAATTTGTGACACACTGGACGGAAACCTGACCATAATCTGCTTGTACTCATCTATTCCACTCAAAATCAAAATATGGGAAATCATCTCAATATGTGGACCACGATAAAAGGGTTAGAAATGCTCTGCAGTCCCACATAAAGTGGAACACTTGGTCACCCTACATATCAGTGAGCCTATATGTTTGAGAAGTCAAAAGCTCAGAGAATAAAGGAAAGTAGATGGTAGTTCATTCGATTGTTTGATTTGATATTGACTACATCATAGCATATGTCGTGTGCCTGTAGCTTCTTTTTATTAATAGGAAGACCTTAGTTTTAATCCGATTTCCACTGGAATGACAAATGAGAAGTGTTTAATCTTGTAAAAAACTTACCCTACATTTGCTGGGGTGTAAGTCGTGGGCAATCTTAACTCGTATGCATGTGTGCACTGGACAATCAGTCAACAAAAAGGTCAAATTAGCCTCAGAAACTGTATTCACAGGAACACAGCAAACCTTGTCATGCACTGGTTATTGACAGGTATCCAGGAACAGGCAAAAACTGAAGTGTAGCATTATTTATTAATCAAAAAAGCATTTGCAAACTGTTACTCAAATTACTCATAGGTTTAAAAAGAAGCATTAAAATGCCAAAAAGCAAAATTATCTCCAACAAATGCACAATTACAGTGGCCTTTATAAACTGGATGGTGATAAGAAGTGATATGAATTTTCAGAAATCTAAAAAAAAAAAAGGCTTGTCTGGGTCTTGTGTTTCTGGTGAATTATACAGAACCACTGAAAACTTTTAAAGAATCTTATTCCAAAATAAATCGCTTCATGAAACTGTGACACCCACTTTGTGAACATTTCTGGACTTCTTCTGTAGGTTAATCAGACACAGTGCTCCAAACATTCACATGACACCTGCTGGACCTCCCCG
>JAPQRN010000026.1:7186057-7203012 GCA_037367275.1 Coranthus polyacanthus
ACATTTCTGGACTTCTTCTGTAGGTTAATCAGACACAGTGCTCCAAACATTCACATGACACCTGCTGGACCTCCCCGTGAAGCTGTTTTATGTCCTCCATGCCGAGCACCACCCCTCTGGGCACCCCTCTCCCTTCAGCCACCCCTTCCACCTCAGAAGGACTCAGCACCCGGTTCCATATTCTGAACCCTGCCATTTGTCCTGCAAAACCCTCTGCCCTGTCAAACCCCCCTCCCACAGTGTCCTGCTCCTGCCCCAGCACCACTGATCCACCGCCGGGAATCTCCCAGCCCTTCCTGAAGTCGGAGCCTGAGGAGGTGAGGCGGCGGCCGTTGTAGTGCCAGAAACGACCCTGGATGGAGGACCAGAGGATGCAGAGATGGTGCCAGCTGGCGTCCATAAGAGAGGACACAGGGAGACGGCGATAGACGGGGTCTCCGATGACAAAGTCTAGGGAGGGGATGGATTTGGGTGCAAATGGAGAAGAGTAGGAGAGATGGGAAGATGAGGAAGAAGCAGAGAAGGATGTAGATGAGGCAGAGGAGTTGCGTCCATAGAGAACTAACTGGTTGTCATTGTCATCAGTGGCGTAGGAGAGCAACGTGCCCACATGAGAGGTCTCCACACGGAGCCACAGACATATAGAAAGTTCAGGAAGGTCAGGAAGACTTAAGGAGAAGGTGACGTAGTTCTCTTCTGAGGCAGACGGGAAGAACAGCATGGAGTCCACGTTGCAAACTGCAGACAGAGAGAGAAAGAGGACAGACATGCTCTTCAAATCGATCATATGATAGTGGATGTTGTTCAGGTGGTTCGAGAATCATAAATATCAGCAAACATTTGTCATTTTTTGTGTTTTTATTCTCCTTGTAGTCGCCAGAATAAAACGTTGCCGTTGTACATTTCTGCATGGATACATAAAATGGCAAACTTTCTCAACCAGAAATGTGTTTCATATCAACAATTCTAGATATTAGGTTGTGATATAGTGTTTTAACAGTTTGCAGTGCTTTTCAATCACGTTTCTCAGAAATTAAGCTCATAGGCAACTATTTAATGTTTTTTGGGTTAGGGAAATATACCAGAGTTTGCTTTAACACAGAAAAAAAGTCAACAAAGATGTGATGAAAAGTGGCTCGTAGTGTATTTAGCAATATTTAAACAAAACCACAACTCTTTTCCATCCCTAAGTGAAGCACTTTTATGGGAGTCAGGAAGTGAATTCCAGTCTCTCCATTGTGTATCTAATGGAGATACACAAAGTGTATCTCCATTGTGTATCTCCATTGAGATAACATGTATTCATGGTTTGCAGAAATGGACAATGCCAACGTTCTATTCTGTCGACTGGGTTGAAATAGGGGAATATATTATTGTACCAAATCATAGCTGAGCTACTTCATGGTCTATCCATGTACCCTCTCCATTGTGACGAGTGAGATTACTTTCACATCAAACCTTGACAAATTCCAGCTACTTTTTTTTTCCTGTCATGCAGAGATTGTAAATGTCACAAGGTTCAAGGTGGTTGATAGATGATATTCGGCATGAAACGAGAAAATGGATTTTTCAGATGGGAGCAGAACTGAACATTGACTCCCAGGTTGCCTGACCCCACTTCACCAATAACCTCAGTGCTTTAAAAATATATTTTGATTCATGTTTTTTCTTTTTTTTTTAAAAGTTGAGAATGACACTTTTGCTTACTGGTTGCATCCTTTTTGGTAACTGGCCGTTCTGGGATTTTTTGCCTCAGTGGAAGTTGAAGGAAGTTATGGATCACTGACGAGTCTTTCTTTGCGTCACGGTCTTCTTCCTGTCTTTCACTCCACACAGTAACTCTGTGCTGATTAGACTCAGACTGGGGCTGAGGGAGGCTGTCAGAGTCGGGGGTTTGGGTCTTGCTCTGTCTCTCTTTGGTGGGTTTAGGATGGGTTCGGACCTGGGGCAGTGGTTGGGACCAAGAAGGGTGATTTGGGTTGTGTAACTGGGTTTTCCTGTCTTGCAGTACTCGAGGCTGGTTTGGGCCATAAGGGTTCGGCAGCAGCTGTTCCTGCGTGACTGGGTAGGGCCGTGTTTGGGCCGGCAGCTGGATATGAGACTGGGGATGCTGCAGGTGTTGGGGTTGGGGTTGTTTGAGGTCATGTTCGGGCCGAGGTCGAAGGTCAGGGGAGTGGAGTTTAGGGTTTGCATACTGGACTGGTCTCTGTAGATGAGGTTCTGCCTGAGGTCTTGGTCTCTGGATCTTTGACTGTTTAGGCTGCTTTGCTCTGTTTTGAGGTGTGGACACGTGATCAGTCGTGGAAAATCCCAAACTTTCTGACCTAGGTTGGGCATGTCCATCCAGAATCCCTCCCGGTCTCCTTCCTCTGTGCGTCTGGCTTCTCCTGCGTGGATCATAATATTCCTGAGGAGTGATATTGGAGTCGAGCACGTCTCCCTCCCTCCACAACCCTCTACTGTTTCCTCCATTCCACCTCAAGTCCTCACCGAGCCGCCCCTCCAGTCGGATCACACGGAGCTCCTGTTTTTTTAAGGATTCCTGTAACCCTTTCAGCCCGACTAGCAGCTCATCACGCTGGACTTGAAGGGCAACCAGCATTTCCTCTTGGTTCCGGAGCTCCAAGGTGAGGTTAGAAAAATCCTGACCAAGATCAGGTCTCTGTTTCTGAACATGGCGGCAGTTGTCCCTCAGATTCCTCTCCATTAAAGCCATACGACCCTCCATCCGTTTGTTCTTCTTCTCGACCTTCTTACTCCACTCTCTGGGATAATAATCAACATGAGATTACGTAGTTTAAAGCATGTGATACCACTGTTAAAATGTATTACACCTGGGACAGACTGCGCTGTCACTGTTCTTCTGCCTCTTACCTGAGACTATCTATCTCCTGTGTTGTACTCTGTTTGAGATGTTCAAGGTCATGCGACATGTGGTGGTAATGGTCATTCAGGTCCTGAACACGACTCTCCAACCCCCCGGAGGTGTTTCGGTTCTGGATCAGGGTCAACATATCCAAACGGGCCTGCGTCAGTGCCTGGAACTGCTGGAACTGACAGAGAAGCAAATGGTTTTTGCAAAGCTTTCTGCAGCTGTTTGGGAACAGATTTAAAGGTCAGAAAAGAACCCGAAAACCAGAAACAAAGGAAGAAGACTGACTTTATCGCTTAAACAGTCATCAATGTTGGAAGAGTTTAATTTACTGCACTTTTATGAAATGAAAACATATGACATATGACCAAGTGTTTTTGGAAGATTCCTAAAACCATAAATCATTTCAGTCCTGTAACTCACCTTTTGGGGTTTTAATCGGGCTTTAATAAAGCTTATGGAAGTTTTATGACATGAGGTGTTGACGTATGCACATATATACATTTTCGATTGTTAGTGGTTAAACTATTTGGCTGCTTATTTAGTAGCAAGAATAGAATATGATATAGATTTCCTTTCCTAGATTTCTTCAGGACTCCTCATGAGGTGTCTATATGTTTAATCTACTATGGTCCCAAAGAGAATAAGGATTTTTTAAATAAGGATTACTGTTTTATCTATATCAGTCTTATTGTGGTTTAAAGATTTTATATTTTGGCATATGAATGTCAATATTGTAGATATCTTGGAAATTGTTTTGGTCATGAACTGGAACACAATTCAGTCTCCACTTTACTTAGAGTGGGATGTGAAGTTAATGTAACAGTTACTATTGAGCTACCAGTACTTTGCATAAACAACCCTGTTAATGTAACAAAAGTATCATCATTTTGCTGAAAAGTAGCAACTATTATTGTATGCTCACACAAACGCAGTCTGATTCAAACTAACCTGTTCGTTGAGCCGCCGCAGTTTCTGAGACGGTGGATCAACTCCCAGCACCTCGATGGGCCGATTTTGCAGCAGGAGCATGTGAAGCAGGATCAGGGGCCAGTGACCAGGCTTGATGCAGCCCATGGTGCAGCAGAGCTGGGAAGGATGCAGCCGGGAGCCTGGGTCCCCCGTCTGGAAGTGTGGAGGTCAAAGAACTAATAGAAAAGAGAGAGAGAGAGACAGACATAGCTGAAAAGGGATGGTCTTAATACAGACGGGATAATAAACACATGCATGTTCACAACACAAACACACACCCACAGGCTGGCATACAAACACATTTTCCTTTCTCCCCAACATCACTGGGGAACTGAGAGGCGACGCAGATGGATTTAACAGGTATTCAGTTTCTACGTCCCTTTCTCTCAGTCTTAAACAAATCAGCACAACAAAAATAACAACAAATCGTGGCTGATTGATGTCTTTAAATAACTTTCTGTATTTTATCACTGTTTGATATGAACATTGGAAATGTGTGTACGTACTTGTACATGTTTGCATGTTAGTGTACTGTGGTTGATTGTAATGTAGCGGAAAATCTCATGCTGCGTGGGCTGAAGGAGAAGCAGCCTGTACTTTTCTCTTCCCTCTGACTCAGTTTATCAGGGGATCTGGCTCTCCTCTTCTTCTTTTCCTTCTGCTTTCTCTATGAATGGCCCAATATAGGAATCGCACTGTTGTTTCCCCTCTTCTGTTTTCTGCTCATGAACATGTTGCAACGCTGAGGCATCATTTGGTCTGACTTGTAAAAGTGTATAATTAAGGATAGAAAAGGGCACGAAAGTGGTATTTTTAAGGTATTTGAACTTCCTCGCCGACATGCTGGTGTGTTTTGTTTTAACAGCGACTTTTTAGGTGCAGGTTTTTCAAAATGATCATAAGCTGGACACCGTATGTTTCACTTCAGTTTCACTCGTGGAAGTCTCACGTAAATGTAGTTTTTCAGTTTCATTCTGACATTTCCGAAAACCCTTGAGGAAGCTCAGGGTCATCAGTTTAGAAACAACATTTAACTGCTCTGCTTTGTTTCTTACAAACCTCGAGCTCAAGCTTCAGTGGGACAGACTCTAACCTCTTCTCATCAGGATGTGTTTTATATTGTTTTGATTTTTGAAAGTGAGATTTCATGGTTTTTGAGGTTAACTTACATTACGGCTCCGGGCACAGATTCGATACATCAGACACTTTTGATAAAGTCATCAGACTGCTGTGCAGACATGAGTGAAGAGACGCCTCTGCTGAACAGAAGATTAACATCATCTGAATCCAAGGTTGGAATTTTTTTACATTTTTTTTCTATCTCAAATTCTTGCAATTATTCCTGCTTGATTTTACATGTATTGTGTCACTTAGTTTTCAATATGCCAGTCTGTTTCACTAACTGAACAACTTATAATAATAATAATAATAATAATAATGATATACATTTTATTTGTATAGTACCTTTCATACAAGAAATGCAGCTCAAAGTGCTTTACAAAAACAATTACACGCAGCAAGTGTTTCAAATGAAATAGACACAAAGCTGGGATGAAATGTCATTATTAACACTGTAACATAAGATTGAAAATAAAAGTTAATATTTTAATATTTCATTACCCAATGAAGTATAACAGTTAATTCATTGAAATATAAAGTTTCAGTAGAGGAAAAGAGAAGTTAAACAACCTGCCTACAGTAAGTGCTTCCCAAAACATTATAACCCTCCTGCAGCAGCCGCTCTCTTCAAAAATGTAGTTTCGAAATGGAGATGGAAACGTTTCTTAATTGAATGTGTTTTTTGTGTTTATTTTTTTCACTGCAGTTCTGAAATTAATATATAACTCACTGCTGTGAGGTCACTCTCCACTCATGCATGCATTAGTGTAATGAGTAATTCTCGGGTTTTATGTTGTTATCCTTGACTCACAGGAAACTTTGAACACCTCCCTTCCTGTATTAAGAGGATCCAGAAAGAACAATCTGCCAAAAAAAAAAAAAAAACTGGGCGTTTTGAAAAAATGTCTTCTATTTCTAGGACACACTGCTTCACAAGGAAGTATGTTTTGAAATGAAAAAATCAAAACTTCCTTTTTCATCTGCCCCAAACGTCTGGTCAGAACTGAAAATGAGCTGTTTTTATTGGGTTGTCAGAGTAAAATACATAACAGTAAAATGATGCGTGGATTCATTTTCCTAATTAAAATAAAACATTAGTGCTTTCTGGAAGAGTTTATAATGCTGACCTCACCAAAGCCATTTGAAATGTAGAAGAGAGGCGTCAGTCGTAAAGATGTAGCAAGACAGAAAATTGTGCAAAAGATGTAACGAGGTGAAAATGAGGCAAAAGAGAGAGTTTCAGACACAGTGTTTTGACAGCGGAAAAGTCAGTCATGTGTTTGTAACTTTAGCATTTGAATTGTTTGTTTCATGTGTTTGTTAGTTGGTGACAGTGTGTTGCTGCCTATAGCTCACATTACTTGTCAGAGTTTGACACATTTGCTTTCCAGGATGGATATTCTGACATTGCAGCAAAGTTCATTTCTTTCAACATTCTTCTGACAGTATTAATGAATTCATGACATATTTTTGTAAATTTGCATCCCGAGGAGACATAAAACTGATTTTTTTCGGTCTCAAGCTGAAAAATGTGGGAACTATTGATTTATGTAACATTTTGAGTTTTTGATTTATTCATGTATGTGCAGATCAATAACTCCAGACTGTTCCTGGCCGTCTTCTCGGCCGTCCTGGGGAACTTTAACTTCGGTTACTCTTTGGTCTACTCGTCCCCTGTCCTGCCGAAGCTCAAAAGCCCTGATGCTGACCCTCGTCTTAGGATGGACACGGAGCAGGCCGCCTGGTTTGGCTCCATCTACACGCTGGGGGCAGCAACTGGTGGGCTGGGGGCCATGCTGCTTAATGACCTGATTGGACGGAAGCTGAGCATCATGATGTCAGCGGTGCCATCAACTATTGGGTGGGTCCAGTATTAGCATACAGGTTAATATGTTTGCCATGATGCCTATATGTGGGTGTAAATATACATCTGTGTGTGTCTCAGGTACATGCTGATGGGAGGCGCTGTGGACTTGTGGATGCTCCATCTGGGACGTTTCCTTACAGGTGTTGCCGGGGGGATGACTGCTGCATCAATACCTGTAGGTTATCATGGTTACAGAAACACTTTTTCTATTTTATTCCAGTTCTTTAAACTAAAATACAGATCTATGTGTCTGTAAGCATGGACTTTTCTTTGCAACTTTTTATTGCAGCAAGGTGTTTATTTTAATGTTTGCACATGCGTGTGTATGTTACAGCCTGGATTCATAATACGTGTGTCCTTGTGTCTGTGTCTTTGTCCATTATGTGTGTATATCACAGGTCTACATCTCAGAAATCTCCCACAAAGCCGTGAGAGGCGCGTTGGGCTCCTGTCCTCAGATCACTGCTGTGTTCGGGGCACTATCGCTTTACGCCCTGGGTATGAACATACTTCATAAACACTGTGATACTAGAAGATATCACAGTATTTAATCTATAGCGACACATCATATTCTATAAGACCATAATATGTTTGTAGCAGTGCTGCAATTGCTGCTGAAGATGCAGATTAGTATTTTACTGCTAGTGAAAGCTGTTCTTGAGCAGCATATAGTGTTCTGTGTTCTGATATATGTGTACGATGTGCAGCTCTGGTGGTGCCGTGGCGGTGGCTGGCGGTGGCAGGAGAGGTGCCAGCGGTGCTAATGGTTATTCTGCTGCTGTTCATGCCCTCCTCTCCCAGGAGGCTCCTCTCCCTGGGCAAAGAGCAGCGAGCTGAGAAGGCCCTCCGCTGGCTCAGGGGAAAGAACTACGACACACGCAGCGAGATCAGCGCAATACAGGTGGAAGGCAGACGTCTGGAAGACTATTCCACAGTTTTCAAAAAAATATACACACAGACATTTAGGCACGCATCCCCCACCCTCTCCAGACACCCCAAAAATATATAATGTAGAGCAAAAGAATACTAATGATAATAATAACATATGTATACACACAAATGGCACATATATATGTTGTGATGTCAAGAACATTCACACATATTCATACATGTACAGTATATATCTATATGTCTCAACATGTACTTCCACTGAGTTATCTAAAAGCAAAGCAGCATGGTTCGATGTGTTTATCTTGTACTGTTTATGTGTCTCTCAATGCAGCACAGCATCAACACACAGGGTAGAGTCACGTTGTCCCAGCTGGCCACGCCTATCTTTTACCGCCCAATCATCATCTCGGTGGTGATGCGCTTCCTGCAGCAAATGACGGGCATCACTCCTGTTCTGGTTTACCTGGAGCCCATCTTCACTGAAAGCAACGTCCCCCTGGAGCCAAAGTAAGAAAAGTTCTTCACCATAAAAGGCACCTTTGGTCCACTGCCTACGCTGACTTCCTTTATTCTCTGTATATCTGTATCTGTAAGGTATGACGCTGCTCTCGTGGGTGTAGTTCGCCTCTTTTCTGTTGCCGTGGCAGCCTGCTTGATGGACAAGGCGGGACGCAAAGCTCTGCTATACACATCAAGCCTGCTGATGTTCGCGTCTTCTCTGACTCTTACCATGATCTCCCACACCACACCGTGCCATCCAGGTCCCGCCCCGCCAAACACCACTGAACTGGGCTACCATGATGACATTGGAAATGCTTTAGGTGCCGGCAACCCAGCTGGCCCTAGCCTCATCCCTGTCATAAGCACCATGGTGTTTATATTTGGTGAGTATTGAAACTCATTTACTGAAAGTCCATGCAGACAGATTTTAGAACCTGTAAGTGCCTTAAAATGATAGTTCTGTTTTTTCTGGTGTTGTATGAGGTAATTATCAGTAGCCAGTGTATTACCTGCAGTAGATCACAGGACAGTCCCATTTTGGAGAAGAACACACCGGAACCATAACAAAGCACATGGCCAGAACCACAGCCCACCTAAAAAATTAAAAATCAGACCCATCTACCACAGTACATCACTTTGCTTCTGTGCCATTCATGTGCTTCTCCAGAATGGAGCCATGCTGACTGATCTACTGCAGGTAACACGCTGAGTATCAATAAGTATGTCATACAAC
Organism: Coranthus polyacanthus; assembly: GCA_037367275.1. Lineage (NCBI taxonomy): Eukaryota > Metazoa > Chordata > Actinopteri > Kurtiformes > Apogonidae > Coranthus > Coranthus polyacanthus. The sequence goes on from JAPQRN010000026.1 coordinate 7,195,013, forward strand.
CACACTTCAAAAAGTCAAAACTTGCTAGCAAACACATTTTCAACGCTTCAAAGTTCACAAATAGACTATTTACTTATGTTAACCACACACCTTATTTCAAGAATCCAACCAAAAACTGACTTCAAGACAAGGAAACCAGAAGTACAAAATGCTAAATAATTTCTGGGTTTTTTAGCTATGTGCTCTTCAAAAAAGCTTTGAGCAAACAGAAATGTGAATTTCACACCGTGTTCCTGCCTAATTTACCAAAGCAAATGTACCGCTTCTCAAAACAAAGCACCGTGTGCACACGGAAGTTTGGATTTAGTTCTTTCATGACATTATCTTTATTATACTGTGATGATCTTAATGATCTTTTAATACAGCTTTTAACTTTGGATTCACTTGGTGATTGTCTCCTAGGATACGCCATGGGCTGGGGCCCAATCACATGGTTGCTGATGTCTGAGGTTTTGCCGCTGGTTGCCAGGGGCGTGGCCTCCGGTCTGTGTGTGACTGTCAGCTGGTTGACGGCCTTCATGCTCACACACGCCTTCACACACATGGTGGCCAGGTTTGGCCTGTATGTGCCCTACCTGTTATTTACAGTTGTGTGCGTGCTCTGTCTGCTGTTTAACGCAGTGTGCATCCCAGAGACTCGCGGACGCTCGCTGGAGGAAATAGAAAACTATTTCAGGACAGGACGCACATTTACCATCAACCGAAGTCAGTCCATTTTACAGTCGCGCTGACGCTGTTTGAGAATGAATGTAATTCTCCTAACAGAGACAGTTGGATGTTGCTTTACTGCCCCAGCAACATCAAGTTAAGACCAGCTTTGAGTCTCTGTGGTGCTAATGAGTGTACGTACAACAGATTTTAGTTTATCAATGAAGAATTAACAGATTAATCAATTCTGTTGATAAGCTAATACATCACAGTAATTGTACGCAGTAAATGGGCTTAAAGATCTAAATATACATGCAATGCATAATGCAAATAAGCTTACACTTATCCTTAAAGATTTATTGAGTATGTGAACAAACGGCTTTTTGACAGAACAGGTTCATCCAGACAGGAAGTGATGTTTCCCGTCCTCCTGGGTGGTTCAACAGGCCAGGTCACATTGTGCTCTTACTGTCGCAGGTTTGAGTCTGACTCACGACCTGTATCCATCATATCCATCATAACCTTTTTTGGAGTATGGAAATTAACTGGGGCACAGACACATGGGAAAAGTGCAGTACAAAACGATGTTCATACAGTGTTAAATTGATTTATTGATTATAAGGCTACGCGTAGAGGCGTAGAGTATTCAGCGTATCATGTTGTCGATATGTGGTTTGACTGCTGCTTACCCTTGTATTTTCCATATTAAAATACAGAGTGACTTTGCTTTATGAGTAAAATTTCTGTATCATGGTTAATTAGTGGACAGAGATACTGTGACGGCACCCACCGCCCACTTTACGCTGCGGTTTTGAAACCTGGGCTTTGCATTTTGGCCGTTGTCATGGCAAAAGAGGCGGAGCTTGAGCGTGAGGGGTCAGAGCCATCTGCAAGGGGTCATACAGTAGATGAGCTAATGCTAAACGCTATCTTATGAAATCTGTAAACAAGTAAAAATGACACTTTAATTCTCTGACACAATCTTCATAAAGGTATTGTATAACTATACTATTGAGTGTTCTTGTTATTTTGTTCACCCACAGAGACTGGTATTACATTACAGAGTCTAAAGAGATCACCCCAACACCGTGTGCAGTTAATACATTAAAATAGACAATATACAACACATGTAAAAGGTTCAGCAAAACACAGTCAGTGCCTTGAAAAAAAATAATTCATGCACATCTGCTTAAAGTCGGGAAAACCATTAATCTGCTCGTTTGACAGGAAACATTTTTGGAGGAGTAATTACTAATAATTGCAAAAAGTAACTGTCATAAACACCCACACACTGATGCAACTAACAGATGAAAGGCTTTGACAGATATGTATCTATGTTGGTATACGTCCTGCTATCTGAAGAGTTCACTTAAGAACATTTTGTCTCACTAAAACCAAGTAAATCATTTTACTGCACTTCTGGTATTTCAGTAAAGGAAAGAAAATAGACTAATAAAAAAAATCATTTAATGATGAAAAATATATTTCATAGTATTTAAACAAAACAGCAGTCGTTTTCCTGGCGTCTTCTTCCACATTTAAGAGCCTTAAACGTGTGCCCTGTGTTTATATACCCACTGAGCCAGAGACTATTTTTATATTTCCGGCTCAACCCACTTCCCTCATTCTTTCTTGTAATCAATGCCTACCTGAAGTGTTCCATCACTGTCAGTGAAGGGCCTTCTCGCTAAATAATAAATGTTTAATGGTAAATGTAATTATTACATTTTGATAATGGGGTCATTGTGCTCACTTAAGGTTTGAGTTGATATCTGTTTGAAGACAAACTGTTAACGTTTTGTCTTTTTCCTCTGCCTACATTATCGTACACAAGGCGTACGACAATGTACTTACACTTACTTACTTTATTGTTCTGACAGCGACCTCTGATGTTACGCAGATGACATTCATATATATGTCATTTATATATATATATATAAGTGAGATTGTATCACATTCTAATACACAATGTCTTCAAACAATTCAATATGAAGGCAATGAAAAATGTTTTCTTCTATTGAGGGGTTTCACTAAAATCAGACTGATTAATTTAGTCAATTATACAGAGAGAATTTAAATCTCTGTGATAACATCATATTATTAAATAAACTGACTGAGCATCAAACCCTGCTCATTATCACTAAAATATGTCATGGTTGATACAAACACAGACACACACTCAGATCGTTGTGATTCTCTCTCTTTATGAGGAAACTCAATGCATTCCCTGCCGTAACTCTGTGAAAAGCGTAAAAAAAAGCTAAATTCCTTACCCTAACCTAAACCAAACCATGATCTTAAAACCAGCCTAAATGTCTCCAAAAATGAATGTAAAAAACCAACATTTGTCCACACTACTATCCGAACGTGCACACACGCCCCAGCCGCTCTATGGAATGTAAAACTTGTAAGGATTGGTCTATTTTCTGGAATGTTGTCAGTCTGGCCCATCGAAACACACATGTTCGCACATACACACGCACACACATGATCACGCACACACATGCATACTCACACACGCGTTGTGATCTCACCCAGGTGATATCATGTGCAGAGACAACACCCCACCCTCTCACGCTCACACCTTTGCTCCTCCACCCAGGTGTCCCGGAGTGAGGGAAGAATGGAAAAAGATGACCAACTCTGACATAAAGAAACACTGGGCAGCCATTTTCAACGGTTCAGAAAGTGGCGAAAAACGAGCCCCTTCTCGCTCTCATCACATGCCGCCGCTTGGTCAAGAGCCCTTGGCGTCAGTTTTCACCGTCGGGGGTACCCCCGCATTTTCAAATTTGGATGCGCAGGGCACCCAGAAGAATCGTTTCCTTAGAAATTAACGACATGGACACAACAGTAAATGTTGTTAAGTAGCCAAAAACCTCAGTAGGAGGTGGTTGAAGTATGTGAACTTACACACAGGGGACCAGGGTTCGTGTCCTGTTTCCTGCTGTGTTTACTTTTGCGTTTTCTCTCTTTGTCTTTCTAATTTTTGCCGTTCCCTGGACCCCTTTTTCCTAACCCTAATCCCAACCTTTTTTCAACCACTAACCAAGTTGTGTTAGTGCCTCAAGGTAACTAGACTGTAACCATGGTATTGTGTAAACATTTTCCCCGTTTGCATCGAAATGTGATGCCCAGGCCAAGCTTCAGTATGTGACGAGTTGGGAAAACCACTTTCTTTTCATACACACATCCATCTTTGACACTATTTCATCCTGACATTAACCCCTCTGAAGTTATTAGAGATAACTTCATTCCATTTTTTTGTGTGTGCGTATGTGGACGCACTATTACGTAGGTTATCTAAAATACTTCTGATATCTGGAAATCTGGAAATGTGTGAAAAAAAAAAAAAAAACACGCTGAAAATGTGTTCCATCCTCAGTGTGCGCTCGGGAAAGGCATTCAACCCCCATCAGTGACCGACAGCGGAAATATGTGGTTGAACGGGCCTGCTCCCAGCTGACGGGAAGAAAAAAAAATGAAAACCTTCACATCTTTTGAGCTAAAATTCAATGAAGAACTCGACATCGAGTTCTTAAGAAAAATGAAATGCGCTGTATGGACACAAGCAAAATACGACCAAAAGGGTTAGAAATGAGAATCAAGGTTGGATAACGGGACTAAACTTTACGCGTAATTCACCACCTTATACCTAGTGTCTACCATCTGCTACGTGTGTTTGCAGCACCTTAAAAAACTGTTATTTGAAACATGACGTGAGCCTAATAAGAAATAAACCACTATTTTGAAAGAGTGTGCAGAGGCATTGATTGGCATGAAGATGATGAAGACTGAAGGGTAGGAGGTGTAATCCTGTACTAGTTCAATACTTGTGTTTCACAGCGTGTTTCGAGTTGTTGTTCTTTTTAAATATTACCTACGTGTTGATTTTTAATTAGTTTTCTACAAAAACATGTGCACAGTATTAACTTCTTATCAATTGGGTATGCTTACATAATGTATTGATGTTTGAGTTTATTTGTACTAATGTTAATGTGTTGTATGTGTATTAAATCCAAAACCTCATTCAACTGATCAATAGTGCAATCTATTTCTGTTACAGACCTTAAAAATGAATAAAATCTGGCAACATTTCATCATTTGGCTCCTATAAGGCTTCATTGTAAAGCTTGACCTCGTGCACTGCTGTGGCACTTACAGATGTTAAAATCACAGAAAATAGCCTGAAAAAAAAGCACTTTATTCATAGTTGTTTCACATCCTTTTCATTCACTCATACAGCCGAACACTGTCAAAAATTAAATTACGTATCCCAGCATTTTCCCTTCCAACAAACTGTCTTCAGTTCATTTTAAATTGAGTTTCAGTGAAGGGATTCGGTGTCTCATCTCGGTCCTTCAATGCAGCCATTTCAAGGAAAATCATACAATTCTCGTCATTCTTTCAGAGACAGAGTTTAAGTCGTATGTCACTCATGCTGTTGATGGCCTTCTGGTTGAAAAAGACAAAGCTCGTCTCTGGTGCGTGTGGGATCAAACAGTCTGCTTTAGGAATACAAAGCAGAAAAAACAGGAAAACAGGTTATACACACACACACTCCCTCAGTAACCTGCCAGAAACAAAGAACAAAGTAAAAGGAAGACGAGCACTGCCTCTGAATGTACGCCTAACCACCGAGTGACTCATTCCTGCCGCATATTCTCATCTTTGTTGATGTGGGCGGCGTTGAGGGCGTGTCCAGGGAGACGCTGAGGTACAGGTGGGACAGGTGGACCTGTCAGTCACAGCCTGTCTGGACTCTACATCAGCAGCAGCCAATAACCGTCTCTGCATACTGACTGCAGCGCTCCACCAAGGTAAGACCGTCAGAGATCATTCAAGAAGATCTGATCTACTTACTCATATTTATAGTTGTTAATTAACCTACAGTTAACTTTTAACTGTGTGGTTTATAAAAACAGCAGGAAGGGCTTTATGACATTACAGCTGTTTGTAACAAGTCGATTGAGACAAGTTAGGGGCCAGGAAAAAGATGAAATGAAAATAAATTCACCGCACTTGATTGTTGGATTAAAAAGAAAGAAAGAAAAACAACTTACATTGTGCTGTAAGGGCCAGATTTCCAGCCATCGATCTGACATTTAGGTGCTGTTAATAGCATTGTTTTGACCCATTATCTTCTGCTGCTGGTATCTGGTCTTCGACATAACAGGTCTTGTACTTTTCAAACAGGCAGACATTTTTTCATTGCTTATTCCTCATCTCCTTTTGTTGTACATTGCCTCTTTTGTGTTTTTACTCTTTGTAGGCTATTCATTTCAGACGAACCTACAGTAAACTATTACAATCTGTGGGGATCTTAGGCTCCTGGTGCTCAAGTCATGGGAACAAAGACATTAAACCACAAACATCTACAGAACGTCAGCGATGATAATACATTTAAAACACTTCTTTATTTGTTTCTATTTATTTCTTACATGTGAATTGATCTGAGTTTTAATCACAGTCACAAATAGGTTCCAAGGTACCAGGGAAGCCCATAGTAGAAATAAAAAATAAAATATTTACGGTGTATCTTTGCTGGTTATCTTAATTCTGTCAGATTTAGAACAAATCCACGTTCAGGTCTGAGGTTAATCTGACCAAATGTGAGACTATAACTTAAAATATATGTAGAGATGCAAAAGTGAACATGTTGTTCAAGAATCAATTTGTCCCTTTTGAATATAATGATTTTGTATTTTCTTGGTAAGAATAATTCACAAAAAATGAGAAGAAATACTACAGCCACACAGATAACACACAAAAAAAAAAACTAACTTGAAAGTCTAAATCTCATTTATCATAGTGAAAATGATAGTAATGATAGTACTCACATAATGGTTAAAAAAAAACATTTGTGAAATGCAGCAAATGCAGTTAGATTATTTTAGGAAGTAGTTTCTCAGGAAAACGTGTTCTTAATTGATGTCAGACCTAAAATCGAGTAGAGACAAGGAAAAAAAAAAATCAACATCCAAGCAGAACTCACGCTATCTTATCTCTCTGAAAGTGATAAGTGGGTCGTTTCTGACTTCAGATGAGCGCCATCTTTCATCACACGATCATTAAAATGTATCGTGAAGACAGACATCTCCTCCTCCTCCTCCTCCTCCTCCTCCTCCTCCTTGCCCTGCGACTCTGATACTCGCACTAAACCACACACAGTCCGGTTTGACCAGCACGGATTTCACATACAGTGAAACCACACCCACGACTGAGGTGTGTGACAGGGTGTTAACCTGTTATTATGCAAAAATAGACAGCTTAGCATCATAAAAACACAGATTCTTCATCTTGTCTTCATCTCCTTCAGTCTCCGTTAATCCACTCCATGACATTTAGCCATAAATTGAGCCACGCTGTTCAGTGTGAATGAGACGTGGATGTAAAGCTTCAGAGTGATCTGAGGTCAGGTCCTCTCTCACAGAGGATGCATTGTTGGATCAGCAGCCTCTAACTTTCCCCTATATGAAAGTATTTCTGCAACGTATCAGATGGATTTGTCAGAAACCGCACCCTGTCGCTGCGTCCATCAGCAGCCATATGTCCCATGTATAGAGAAACAGCATCTATCTTTAAGTATTTATGGTAGAATTTATTCCTAGTTTTTCCTCATTTTCTTGTTCATGCTTTGGCTCCTTTTATTATTTCTTTGCCAGAAGTGACGCTGTAGCTGGAGTCTCCACACTTGAATGCTCTGAATACGCCACGACTGAAGCCAAAGTATTATTTGAGACTGAGACTTTTTTTTATATAGTATCAACAGTTTCCTTGACAAACCTGAACCCAACGCGCCCAGACTTTCCAATTAAAGTCACGCCAGCTGCTGACAGCACAGTGGAACAGAGCCGTGACATCCGAGATCAGTGCGACACACTGACAATCCGCACCTTGCTGTAGCTTCATCGACACATGCGCCACGGTAAAACGGTCGCTGTGTAGGATCAAGCTGGGGAGAACGTGCCGTTGAAATGTTGAAACAAAGGATCGGCAGCATTTAGAAATTTGACATTTTTAACCAGACCGTTAAAAAAAAGGAAAAAAAGAAAACTGACTCTGACACTTGACGTCAGTTTTTAGATCAGATGCATAGATAGATTAATGAAACGTCAGAGTTCATCATCAGCAAACTGGCAGACACACCCTCCGCCTGCGACCATAGAAAACCATGCAGCTCAGCCACATTCTTGTAAAAGCATATGGGTGTATACAGGCTGTGTGTGCGTCTGTGACACAATGACAAAGCAGTCTGTCATTTTCTGGGACTGTGATAACAGGTGATGAACTATTGCTACACCACAGTGCATGTAATGAATGGTGTGTGTGTGTGTGTGTGTGTGTGTGTG
>JAPQRN010000026.1:7203112-7243870 GCA_037367275.1 Coranthus polyacanthus
GTGTGTGTGTGTGTGTGTGTGTGTGTGTGGGAGAGAGAGAGAGAGAAAGGTTTTGGTCCGTTTGTACGAGACAGAAAGTTTCATCGTTACATGATACGTGTTGTTTTGCGCTTGCGTGGAGTGAGTGCGTGTGGAAACTACCGCTAATCCACCGGATGCAACAAACAAAACCTCGCACCTGCAAATGACTAAATGAGCTGTAACAGTAAAAAAAGAAAAAAAAAAGAAAAAAAAAGAGAGAAATAAATAGCCCGTATCGAATGTTACAAAATGATTTCACCTTAACATGATTCCGTAGCTTTTTGTGATGCTAAGTAGTTCACGTGCGCGGAAACATTATTACCGGGACATTACTTTGTGGGTCACATCGGTCTCACAGGACAAGTGTACTAATTAGATTTGAACACGACCACGTTTTCTCATCTGAGCTGTAGATTATCTAGGCAGACTTCCTTCAGATTTGTCTAGATTTGCTGCTGTAATGATGTCGTCTGGTCGGGTCACCGTCTTATCTTCAACTGCTGACATTCTTCTTGAACGCAGACAGCAGCGTGTCTGACATGCCAGCGACGTATCCCGGCCATGCATATGTAACATACGTTCACGTTCTGCACGTCCACATGAATGTAGTTCCGCATTTATAATAACATCCTATAATAATAATAATACTGGTGCACTGATCAATTCTCCTTCCACTGTGTTGTTTCATACAGAAGGTTACTGGGTTTTCTAAGTAGGATTATATGTCTTGATGATTCTAAAACTAACCAAGACACAGGCTGAAGAAGAAAATAAACCATTATTAGATTTGAAATAAAAGTGGGATCGAGTTCACTTTTATGACTTTTTTGGATGAGTTGCACCTCGTGACTAAAGAAAAAAAAAACGAATAAATTCCTGGACTCCCTTAGAGTCTTTCTGTTTTTTTTGTGTGTGTGAACAGAAACCACACCCTGACAGTCACGCCCAGAGGTACAAATGTTTTCAGTTTTCAAGTATCTGCACATGAGTATTTATTTTTCTGACAGTATTTGATTTTTTTTTTTTTACTTTTAATCCGTACACGTTTAACGCAAATATCTGCACTTTCTACTCCATGGATATTTCCAAAGCAGGCTCGTTACCTCAGCCTGGATGCATTTCAGGGGGATTATGGATTATTTTTACTTTGCATCATTGTCCACCTTCCCGACATCGAGACAGATCTGAACCTAAATGGATGGGTTCAAAATGACATACAAGACAAAAACAGCATATGTAACAAGACATAAGTGACATAAAAAAACACATGTAAACAATGCAAAAGACAAAACGAGGCGAAAATGACGTAAAAGACAAAACAAGACAACACAGCTATAGTCTCTGATATTGTGTTGATAACATTAAATGAAAATGAGCAGAATGAGTGCCAGCTAATCTCTTAATCAACAAGATGAAAGCGACGTAAAAAAAAACATAGGATGAAACGGACAAGAAAGGGAAACTGGACTGAGGAGAAAACTATGTTTCGAGTTCTGTTGCTGACATTAAAAACTGATTGAAGCAAAGTTAATGTGCATTATCTTCAGTACATTGTTTTATTCTTTGTCCGAAGTTAGCACGGTTTGGGACGTGAAGTTCAGTTCGTTTTGCACAGAAACATCCAGTAGAAATGTCCCTCAAAGGGCTACTTTTTACTTTCATACTTTGAGTACATTTCAGAGCATTTTGTACTTTTACTTCAGTAAAGAAGCTGAATCAGCACTTCTATTTTCACCAGTATTTTACACACAAGTGTTTCTACTGGAGTAAAGAATGTGTGGACTTTCTCCACCTCTGCCCCACCCCAAGGCTTCTGCCAGGAAACATCCACACTGTGCGGACACTGTGATGACAACTAACCGTAGCTAGTTTAGACAACACTTTGATTTAAATATCTGTCAACAAGGGCTCGCAGACACTTTCATCTTTAGCTTTATTAGTCTTGTTTCTGTAGAAGAAGAATGTGTTGAGATACTCACAGTGCTCTTTGATTTTCTCTGTAGTGCAGCACAATGAGTGCAGGTGGAAATACACTCCCTCCTTACCAGGTACCAGGTAAGACACACCATAGACAAATATCATCACCATCATCATTATCAGACCAACACGCTAACTTCACCTCTTCCTCTGGTCTAGCTGAAGGTGCATCGGATCAGGTGAAGGTTTACCACGTCCACACTCCCTTCAACCCTCATGACAGCCCCGCCACAGCCGCCTCCAGCGCACCAGGTAAATCCACACTGATCGCACGTCTCGAGACGCCGGGTTTAGAGAGACTGCTTCTATTCTGCTCCTTCGGTAAAGTTTGAAACATTTTCATCGTGTTCATCTTTGTTTCTCTCTTCGTCCTCAGTGTACACCAGCGGCGGAGGAGGCCCGGGTTCAGGCCTCGGGGCTGGAGATGGAAAACACAAGTTTGTAAGCTACGACACGGCGCTCGGCTTTAATTCTGGCATGACCACCTGCCCCTCCTGCCAGCAGCAGGTCATGACCAACGTCACCTACAAAGCAGGGAAGTACGCCTGGCTTATGTGCCTGCTCTTCATCTGCCTTGGGTGAGTGCTCGCTGAGTTCCCATTAAACACACTGCACTTTGCAGACCATACTTAGTCCATGTTTAGTCTTCATTTAGGACTAAGGGAGAAGCTTGACGTCAGGGCTTTCTGGCAGAAAGGCTTCATTGCGCCTCTGTAAAAGGGTATGTTTTAACCCAAACCGAGATCTTTTGCTAAACCTAACCAACTACTTTTGGCATCTAAACCTAAGCAAATATACAACAGAGTATGAGGGCCACACTGAGATAAAAAAAGGAAAGAATAACTCGTATTGGCGTATTGTTTTATTAAGAACAACGTAATAAAACAATACGCCTGTTGGTTCAGCAAGCTGTTCTGTATTTATCAAATACAAACAGCTCTGGAGTCCAGCAGTACAACTTTTTACTCGTAAAATATGAGTTATTTCTCAAAATATTATGACTTTATTCTCGACATATCAGATTTATTTTTTTTTTATCCTCAGTATCACAGGCCTTCAACAAATATTTTGGTGCCTAAACGTACCCAAATCGCAACAGAAAACTGAAAATAGTGATGAAAAAAACAGTCCTTTGTACAACCTGTTCATCCACGACAACCTGCTCCACCTGTGGACGTTGTCACCTGACTTCATAAAGCTTTCCTGATAGAAAGTCTTTCTGCCAGAAAGCCCTGGAGACTAGCTTCTCCCAGCGCTTAATTTAGCCAAAAAAATATCCCGTTTGTTGAGGAAATAGAAGAAATCAAAAAGACACAAAATGCACAATTCATAGAAAAACAACTGTTTGTATGACTGTGTGTGTGTGTGTGTGCTGCAGGTTGGTCCTGTGCTGCTGCCTGATTCCCCTACTGATGAAAAGATTCAAGGATGCGTACCACACATGCCCCCGCTGCAACAGAATCCTGCATGTCGAGAAGAGGGAGTGCTGTAAATGACAGACACGAAGGCGCGAATGGACCCATAGAAATAACAGATGAGATCCTGTCACCTCCGTCTGTGTTCGGCCACATTTTGAGGGACAGTTTCAAAGCGGGTTATTTCAATGGATGAGCCATTACATTAGCTTTTACACAAACGCAACCAAACATGAACGACTTCCAAATGAAAGCTTATTCGTGAAAGAGACCAGGAGTGATTTTATCGTCAGAGCTGCTCAGTTTTTTTATGCTTTGGCAGGTATAATGAAGCACACCTAATGCACTTTTTGGTTCCAGCTGAAAAAAAAAAATCCTCTTTTATCCCTCTTTTAAACTTTTGCATACATAATGTTGAAATGAAGGCTTGTACATACACTTAATCCAGTACTGAACTATTATATTTTTTATGGTGTCGTACTTTTGAAAACTAAATGGCCAACGTGTTCAATTCCATTTTTTTAGATCGTGAAGCTAGCAAAGCTAGGAAGCTAAAATTATCTGCATTTATTGCACATAAATTTGCGTTGGCATTATGAGGAGAATTTTACATATTCCAGAATAAAGGTCCGATTCTCTCTTTTATGCGTTAAAACACAAATCAATATTTATCAGTCATTAAATTATTCTTTTAATGCTTATTTGATGTGATTTGGGGCATTCTGAACAAGCATGAAGCTAAATTACAGCAACATGACCCCATCATGTGAAGTGTTTTATGTGAACAGTAGTCCCAGTAGCGCCTAAACAAGTAAATACCTGGCTGTGGTTCAGAGTTGATCTAATACGTGTCATATTGTTAGAATAAATTATCTTATTATTCTTTTTTTTTTTTTTTAAACCATGGCCACAGATATAATATCAACATATGTGATGTCGTTGTAGGAATTGAATTTGCCTGAGTTCTCTTTCATTACAGCTTGATGAAAAAAGAAAATCTCGAAAATGTTGCCTCCTCAAACTGTCCCTCAAATGCTTCTGTTTTACTATTTACTATTTTAACTATTTTATAACATTTCTCTAATAAAAGTAGTATGTGGATAATCTAATATCCTGCTATGGTTTTGTTTATTTCTCATAGTTGTCTTGTTGCTCTTTTGTTTCTTATCGTTGTCCTAAAAGCACCTTCAGTTTGTTCAGTCCTGCTCTACGTTTCCATCTTCTCAATCTCGTAGCCAATCGCAGAAACCCGTCATCGCCGTGACGACAGGGTTCACTCCCTCTGACGATAAGGGTCATGTGAGACCCGCGGCAGCAGCCACAGAGGTTCTGTTTCCATAGTCAAGAGTGAATTATGAAAGTCCGCATGTAGCTATAAAGTCACAGCTCACAGTGAGGTCGTCTCTTTTTTGTTTATGTTGTTTCAAAAAACAAAAGAGAGGAAAAAGCTTAATGTGATATTAACAACTGTGGTTAAAAACGTATGTGGAAACCTCGCAGCAATGTGATAAACATGAGAATACATAGGCAGAAAAAAACTACATTTGTCTGTATCGATGCGTTAAGTTGAAATTTAGTGCAGTAATGTGTAATTTCGTGTGATCACTGTTAATATGTTGTGTGATCTGCTTAAGCTCATTTAAACCATCTTTGAACAAATGCAACAGATATAAGAGCCTGACGTCGGCCATCTTGGATTGAGAATGTTTAAGATATGGATCTACTGGCGCCGATGCCTCCAAGTGGTTCAGAGAACCGTATCATGATAGAGTAACCCCAACTAATGGAGCTTCATGGTCAGCAAATGTGGACGCCGCGCGACGAAAGGGTCAAATGACGTTCTATTCTGATTTTGTTCGTATCTCTGCATCACCCTCAGCGATCTCCGAGAATCTGAGGAAGGTTTACAACACAACACAACTTGATTTTGAGTAACAGGTGGTTGGGCAGCAGTCTGAACAAGCAAAACTAAGTACCTCTCAGCTCCAGAAAGATCAGGCTCTGCATCTGAGCCTGACCTCTGACCTTTACGGAGAAAATGCAGGATTTTAAGGCTACATCCCACATGTAGGGTGTAGGTGTTAGGGTCGCGTTCTGGGAATAGTAGGTGAAAACCAATGACAGATTCTAGCAGCAAAATAGCTTTTTGTTTTTATAGAAAATTTTATTCAACATACATTTTCCAGCAAAAAGGCAATATACAGGAATAGTTGTCGTACACTGCTGCTACACTGAGGATTTTAAACTGGAAACGATCAAATTAAGGTGTGATCCTGCAGGTCATCTTTGTACTGCACTTTTTAACAAGACAAAACCAATGCAGTTAGTTTTGAAAGAAAAATAATCCAAATGTAACAGAAAAAAAAAAAAATCATCAATGGTACATCAGGAACGCAAAAAAAAAAAGGAAAAAAAAAAAAAGAAAAAACCTACACACAAGAAATATGAACACCTGGCTCCTTCTGTACCCAACAACAAAGGCGTGTTTCTCTTTAATTTTACACGTTCATATTTTTAAATATACAATTCTTAAATGTTGTCTTTACAGAGCCAGCTAGCGCTATTAGGGGAGCATTCCATCTGTGCTTTAAAAGAAAAGAGAGAAAAATAAATTCATAGGGCTTAAAGTGTTTCTTACAATGCTGGTTTTGTCTCTACACAATCCTCAGACCTGTGGGGCTCTAAGCGCTCGAGGCTCCCTACCAAGCACAGCGCAGTTACTGCTCCCAACCACCAGGAGGCGACAGACTCGATCAGGACAGAAGAAAGGAGGGAGGGAGGAAGCTTGTGTGTGGGCGCGTTTGTTTTGTTCAAAAGGAGGAATGACCAAAAAAAAAAAAAAAAAAAAAAAAAAGATAAAATGAAAAGGGAGTAATGTCTGTGCATGTGTGTTCCTTTAAAGTCACAGAGCAACTCAAAACCACAAACTAACTTTACATTTGCCAGTCCTGAGAAACGTTAAACCTCTGACAGTAAGTGCTAACGTGCAAGATGAAATACAGACAAGTTTCTTCCTTATTTTTCCCCGTTTATTTTTAAACAGATGCTGTGGAGTTTTATTTTATTATACAAGATCTGCAGAAAGACAAAAAAAAATTTCATATATTCCTCCAACCAAACTAAGTGCGAAAGAACTGTGTGTAAACTTGGAAATACTTTTTTTTTTTTTTGTTGCACTACAAAGGATGGGAGCAGAAAATAGATGAACCACATCAGGGCAACTAAGTGAGCCTTGGTCATTTTTAAAACGGAGCATGGACGCGGCTGTTTTTTTTTTTTTTGGAAAAACTCCTCTTCAAAATGACCATCGATCGTCCCCCCTCTTTGTCTGTCAGTTAAGTCCTCGCAAAACATCCTCCCGTCAAACTCTCCACACAGCAGCATAATGCCTCTTCAAACAACTCTTTATTTAAAAACAACCCCAAAAACCTGAAGGAAAAAAAAAGAAAGAAAAAGAAGCTGGTGAGTGAGGTGGAAGATGGAAAAAAACTAAGTCTCAAAGTTTACATATATATAGGATATATATATATATAAAATTTTCTCAAACTGTGTCCCCACTTCCTCTCTCCTATCTGCATATTTTATATTAAAATCCAATTTCATTTGTCCCGCTTCCAGACAGGCAACAAAATAATAATAATAAAAAAACCAAAAAAAAAACAGGCAGTCAACAGGTAGAGAAGCCAGAAAGGGGAAAAAAAAAAAAAACAACCGAACGGCCTCAAAGTAGAGGGAGACGATTAAAAAAAATTATTATTTTTTTTTTTTAAAAAAGGAAAAAATAAAACTAAAACAGTGAGGAGGTGGTTGGTGCAGTTTATTTTGTGGTTGAAGAATAATCCGTCAGCTGCAGCAAAGATCCATATCGCTGAAGACGTAGTGCCGGTGTAGAGCTGTAGAGGTGTCCAGGCGGGGTGTTAAAAGTGATGAACGCACACGCACACATACAAGCACACTCACACAGTCTCTCACGCACAAATGCACACACACGCACACACACGGTTGGTTACAGTCTGTGGTTATGGTGTGTTAAAGTAGGTAGGGCAGGAAGGAAGGAGGAGCAGGAGGAGTATGAGGAGGAGGAGGAGGAGGAGGAGGACAAAGAGGAAGGGCGGGCTGCTTTAGTTGTGGATCTTGATTGCTTTCTCCAGGTAGGTGTAGCGACCTCTCTTTGGAGCTTTGTTGAAATGATCCAACCCTAGCCAGGGGCGCGGGTGGGACATGTTACCTGCAGGACATCAACACACAGGGTCAAGTGTGGTTATTCAATTACCGGGACTAAAGACTCAAAGTGCACGTCCAGTAAATGTTTCCCCAAAGGTGAGCGCCATCTTTTTACGTCGATCTCATCGGGTTGGTTTTCGTTCGAGTCTTCATTTTTCTCATCAGTCTGTTTTTAATAACGCTATCTGATGATGATGATTCTTAGCCAATTCTGTTTTTTTTCTTTCGTTCTAAGAACTACAGTTGACAGCACAGACAATTATATCCCACTTTATCTAACATGTTACTTCTACGTAGCAGAGCACTTACTAATGGCTCAGTTTAGCAGCCTTGCACCTCTACCACAGAGGTGTTTTGATGTTCATTTCTTTCACTTGTCAAGTCACCTCTGTTCTTTGTGTTGTTCTTTTCCAGATGGAAAATGTTCAAGTATCATAGTGGAGGCTTAAAAATGATCATTTTTTTGAGGAAAATGATCATACACTACTCATAACCGAGAGATTTGCGCTGGGTAATTATAGAACTGGGCTGTTAATTGCTGAATTCAATGTAAAATACCTCATATTTCTGATTAGTAAAGAGGATTTAAGTTAAAAACAACTATGCTGGTGAGCTGCATTCATCATCACAACAGCATGATTGGCTGGAAAGATGTCACATGAGAAGAGATGAATTACAGACAAAGGAATCTATATTTGACTACCCTCATCCTGTTGTGAAATGAATTCAATGAGATCGCAGATAGTGATTACAACTAGCTACCAATACTAAACAGCAAACTGTGATCAAATTATTGATTGTACATTGTACAGAGGGCAAAATTATCGAACAAATGCGATAATTATCGCCCATCTGGCAACACTGTACCACAATGAAAAATTGTGACAGTGTGTGACGTTACTGTGTGCGTGTCACTGTTTGCATGACATAAAACCACCATGCAGCTCATGTGTGTCAATTTGAACGGCACCGAATCAGATATGTCTGTAACTGATCAACCGGTCAAGGCTGTTCAAGCTGGAAGCCGGCCGATCGATCAGTCTATCTCTGATGGGGAATGTGCTCCTGTATGAATCTGAACACCAATGTGCATTGTGTTATGGCACAAGTTGAACAAAAGTCAACCTTTCTGACCAAAGTTGTAAGTCTAACTATCCAGGAAATTATGTTAGTAATAGCTCTGTCATTAACTGTGGCATAAACAGGACTAATGTACCTCTCACTTTTTGAACAGCAGTCATAGCAGAGGTTATATGTGAAAGCAATAAATACCTGGCTGTGGCTCAAAGTCCTTCAGGTTGACCTCGTACTCGTCTTCAGTGATGTACTGATGCCGGCCCATCATCACAATCGCAAACTTGAACTGAAAACGCACAGGCATGAGTTACTGTACTGTGACGTATTTGAAGAACACTCAACAGCAGAAACATACAAGTGATTTGTTTATACTGGGGTACACTTGATGTTGACATGACATGATGCTTTACCTTCTCAAATTCCTTCTCCTGGATGTCCAGCATGGTCTGGATCCTCCTCATTACCTCCCGAAATGACTCTCCCTGTGTGAAAGAGGCAGTACAAGTTGTAGTCAAAGAAGGAAAAGCCAGACAAACACGGTGTTCGCAGTCACTTGATTGGATAATAAATGTTTACATGCATGTAAAACTTGCTAATGTATGTATACACACACCTGTCTGATCTTGAGCAAGAAGGGGATCCCAAAGGTGCCGAAGACTTCCTTGTGGAAGTGAGCGACAGGGATTAGCATTTCACTGTCCTTGTCCAAGTCCACCTGGTCCAAAGGAATTTCCTGTGAGTGAAGAAAAAACAACAAGGAAGAGGAGAGCCGTGCGTTAATTTAATTACCGTTCACAAAATGTGTGAGGAAAGACAAACAGTGGCAGTCAGCTCAAAAATCAACCTGAGATTTAGTTGGACATCTTTAACTGAGATTTAGTTAAAGTCATCTTTAACTAAGTCTGGTTTCTGCTGACCTCCAGTGGTTGACAGTCTAACTGTACTGCAGTGATGTAGAAGTACACTCTAGTTATGTACAGGTGCAGACTTACAGCCAAAAGAGGTCAGTGCTTTAGCTTGATATTTATTCAATCTTTAAACACATGGAACAGATAACTCTGAAGTAGCAAAGAACACCTCCCAAACTGGCTGCGTGTGTAGGAAAACATAGCAGACCCGTGTCAAAAATCCTAACAGTGTCAGGCTCATGGCTTTTAAAGCTAAGTAGAGGCAGGACAAAATGATTAAAAATACACCAAGAGCAGAAACTAAAGACAGACGCAGACATATACACTTGCCTCTATTCTGAAGGTGCGGCTGGCAGCCGGAGATAAACATTCTAGCAGCTCGTCCTCCTGGTGAACTCCAATGATTTTATAGCTTACTATCTCTAACAGCCTGCAGAGAAGGCAGAGGGGGGGGGGAGAAAGAATTAATGCAGCTTAAGAGTGGTTTTTCAAAGACAACACTGATTTGCAGAGCATAAAATCACATTAAACATGGGATTACATGAAAATCGGTCAATAAAATAATAACTGGAGGGAAGACATAAAAATCCCAGAGTTGTTAAGTAGGTTTATCTCAATAAAACGATACTTTAGACTTGAGCTCCTCTCTAACATTTTCAAATCAAAATCATTCAGATATGCTCATAACCCTGTAAGTGTCCAGGGACCAGTTTCTTCAGGGTGTATAATTTAGACTGGTCTGTAGTTTTCAGACAAAACAACCAGTGTGCTATTTGCTTATTCTCATGTTTCCTGTTAAAAAAAAGAAGAAAAAGGGATTGGTCAACTCTAACCACTGAGCAATGACCCATAACCCAATGATGACCCATAACTGCTAGAAAGCTTTTAGGTCCTCTGGAAGGGACGTAATTCAAGAATTCAACATATCATTGGACACAAATTTAGTATACAGATTAAGTGGGATTATTTTTCCTAGACCTTTTTAAATAATGTACCTGAACTGCATCTTGTATATCTTGTCTTGTTTTCTGCTTTAGTGAACTGAGTGGTCAGCCACATTTTAAGTCTTTTCACCAAGACTTCAAAGTAAATTAGTTCTTCTTGATATAATCAAGATGACAACAGGTGCAACAGACTATCTAGACATCTAACTGAAGTGTGAATGTTACTTGGTTATATCTACCCAAACCGACTACTGGCTTCAAACACCATCCCACTGGATTATTACTTTAAAAACCTTAAAAATGTTTGTATACCTGAGCTTCTCCGAGCCTTTTTCCGAGAGCTCCACTGCCTTTTTACATTCATCCAAAAGGTCCCGCACACAGCCGTGCTTGTCAGGGTAAAGGGTGATCTCCTGCACAAATACAAAAATGCAATGTTCATGTTTCTGCTTGAGTCACATGAACCTTTGACTTCTTTTGTTGTGACATGTTCCATCTTCCTATGAGGAAGTGTGTGTGAGATATAAGTGTGATGAGATGGTGTGAGACTGTAGCACATCGTGTAGCTGTTTGTGTGTGTGTTACCTCCTCTCTGAACTGGCTGTTGAGCCATATGGATTTAAAACTCCTCCTGTTCTCAAAGTCTGTAATCTTCATCTTTAACTGTGGACGCAAGAGGAGAAATCAAAGTTAGCTAGAAAGAAGAAAAAAACCCCATCTATTTAGAGCTCAATTTATCAGGAGATCCAAAACGATTGAGTCAACAGTAGCTGTCTTACGCCAAGATATAGAACATTTTTAATCATGTAAAGGAAAAGAGACAAAAAAACCCCAAAACATTAAGCCCAGCCAACCCTACCTGCTGGTAGTAGAGTTTCTTGGGCTGCCGAGGCTTGAAGAATTGCAGCAGGTCCCGCAGCGTTCCCTCATAGTTGTGTCTGAGAGGATTCCCTGGACCGTCCCTGTACCTGGCCACCACACCACCAGGCAGGGGGGGAGGACGACGAAGGGGAGGAAATGAAGGATGACAGGAGAAGAAGGTGGGGAAAAAAGTGGTGAAGGAAAAGCAGATGGAGAGAAAAGAAAAAAGGGAGGTGAGTAGAGAGGGAAATATGACAAGATGCAGAAAGAGCGTAGAGGGAAGAAGAACGAGAGGGAGCCAGAGTGGGAGGAGCAAGAGGAAAACAACAAAGACAGGTGGGGGGGGACAGGTTACGCAACATTTCTACCAACAACTGCAAGCAATTGAACATATGAATAAGAACTCAACATGTAAATGTACAGCACTCAGTCCTTTCTACATGTCAAGCACTTTATGTTTAAATGTTTTTTTGTTTTTTTAAACCTATTGGGAGTATTAGCACAGTAGGTATCTCCTGGATTTTGTGTTTGGTGTTGAAAGGTGTGTGTGTGTGTGTGTGTGTGCGTGCATATTCCGATATTTGTGTGGATGAGACAAGCCTCCTACCCCTGTGACTTGAAGAACTGCAGCAGCATGGGATCTGTGTTCAACCTCTGTGCTACTGTCTTCGCCACCTGACAAACAGACAACACGACCATTATAAGCATGATCACCGTGGGCCTGTCAGATGTTATCTGTCCATTAACTGAAATCCAACAAGGATATTACAAAGTAAAAGAAAAAAAAGACAACATGCGCATTTAAAGATATGATTTATGCTACATTAACATGACAGCTTGGCAGACTTACAAGATCCCGCTAGCGTTCATTTAGAAACCTGCTGTATTCCTTTCCTCACAGGTAATACAAACACGCCTAAATCCCCACTTTACTTTTCCTTTATAAATCAAACATTTACTTTAAGTGCCTGGAAGGGCCTTACCTGAAAATAGTTCATTCGGTTTGAGAGTGTGACCACAAAGCCGGGGTCATTGTGGATGGTCTTGTCACAGAATATGACATCCACCCGGTGGTACAGATCGCGGAAATAGTCCTTGGCTGTAGGCAGCTCACTGCTGTCGTTCTCTGGGTCGTCCCTGTGCGTTTAAGGGAGACATGGATTAATTCAGGTACAGAATGAATACAAAAGGTGATAGCAAAAAGGAGGCACGGTTTCTGCAGGTATCGACAAGTTAAATGAAAGGATATTAAGTTGGCAGTTTCTGGCACAAGGCGCAGCAGGTTTCAAATCCAATATTTTCAACAGGCTTCCTCCAAGATCTAGATGTGCTGTTCTAGAGCTAGATCTTGTTGAAACTGCACTTACTTATATTAGACGAAAGTGACAGAAACACTTTCAACCTATTTCTTCAAGTAGCAGCTAGCCCACACACCACATCGTGACACACTCATTCTAACCAGGCTACAGTTTACATTAGTGGTTAATGGTTCCATGTGTTGCTTTTGATTTGCGGCTTTGTTACATGTTTAATAATTTTTTAGATAATCTGCAGAAACCCTAAGACTTATGTGATAAAGGCATATGGGGCAGAAAGAGGAATGTAGGGGGAGTATAGGAACAGCAAACTCTGGACAGTAAGGAGGCATGTTGAGAACAGAGTGAATTAAACAAGGTGGTGTGGAGCAGTAGAGGAATGGCAGAATATAAGTATGGACTACAGTGGCATAAACAAATTTACAAGATCCTCAAACCAAACGACATCAGGAAAAAACCCTCATCTAATGTCTATTATAGGCAATTAAAACAACTATATGGTTCACTTTAACTCCAAAAAAAACCCTCCACATTATGACAGCATTCCATTTTAAACTCACTTACAGCAGGAGTGTGTTCTCTTATCCCATGTTTTTCTAATATGTTAGATACTGTTAAAATGCGACCAGGAATAATAATTTTAAGAAAGTGTCATACACAGGAACACCACAGTCCAGATTTAACACATCCACACAAACAAGCTTACTTCTGGAAGACAATGATGTCCCCGTCCATGAGCTCATCCAGGGCCTTGTCCAGAGAGACATCATAGTCCTGTATCCGCTCTGTTAGATTGGGCTTTACTTCCTGTAACACAAGGAATGGTGAGAAATGTAGTTATCCACTGTGCACAAGAGTATTAGGTAAAATGTAAACAAACAGGTACAGAACTGGGGAAGCCTGAGAGAAATGAGATGCTGAAAAACAACTGCGAAGGTGTCCACGAGAGAGCTTTTGACAGACATGGTGTGTGAGCCAGATAGAAGAGCAAGAGAAAGCAAGAGTGTGAAGAGTGAGGGGAAAAAAAACTGAGCAATGTGCCAGTAAGTGAATGCTACATAAATAGATCACCTCATAGAGGATAAGGCTAGTTTCCTGCTGAAACCCTGCTCTCTCACACATGACTGGCAGCAGGTCTCCTAGTTGCAGAGAGAAAAGAACAGATGATTTAAATCTTTATTTTCAAAAGTATCTGAGGTCACAAGATTTATACTTTTAAACTTACGCATATGTTATCTAGTCGTATTGGTTCCACTCACTTATTTTGCAGGATATAGGTGTGTAGATATGTCCACAATAACTTAAGCTTCTGGTTTTGGGGTCATACATCTTCAAGAACAACATGACATCGTCTGAAAAAGAAGGAAAACAACTTAATAAAGACACAGCAGCTCTTCTGAGCGAAAGACTGCTAAATAAGAAATATTAGCAAATAATCATCTTTACAATAGGGCCTTCACATAATTGAGACCCACAATAGAGCAAAACACCTGAATGAGCAAAACTAGACTTAAAATTACACTCTGCATGGCTACTTACATTACACAAAACTACTCATATTGCATTACATAAGCCAGTCTTCCCACGTGCAATGTTAGCAGCCTAGTAGGCACAACCTGTGAAGCAGTATTTCTAGTATTTCAAGTTATAATACGCTGGAGCCAACACAAACTGAATGCAATCGCAGTTCCATACTGTATTACCATTAACTTAAACATGACCGACATTTTCCTCCTTAATTGGCTCCTTAATGCAGTTAATGAAGTAAAGTAACCTGCGAAAAACAGCCGAAACTGTTGAGTCTGAGCTGGATGCTGGTTCGTGTGTAGAACTTACGGTCTTTATCAAACTTGGGTAACGTGGCCCCGCTGGCAGCCATCTCTGGATCCACCGTCTCCAGAAATATTGTCCAGGGGTTCTCGTTGTCACTCAAGTCGATCATCTAAAAAACGCCAGTGTAAAATATCAGTTACAGTTTCCATTTGCTTAAGGTGCTCATGGAGGTAAATCTATAGTATATGCGACTGGGCACATTAAATACCAGTACAAATATGCAGTCACTGGGACACAAACACTTACCGACTTGTTGCAGTCAGCCTCGTAGTCAAGCATGGCAGGCCGCTTGGTTCCATTGCTTCGGGCCTGCATGGGCCACAGCCTCATCTGGTCCTGTGGGAAACCCTGCAGCAGCACATAAACTCATGAGTTTCTATGCAACATATCTATGTTCATTCATTTGCAATTGGAAAAACCTGAACACGGAAGGGAAGACATACTTAACAGTGCATAAAGTGAGGGGGAGAGATTTGTGTGTCTGCATTTTTGTGCCTGTACACTGGTGAATGGCTAAGTGGCAGGCAAACAGGAAAATCAACAAGCCTCCACTTTTAGAAAGAGGCTTGTGTGTTTAGAGCAGTGACTCATAGGCTCAGGACCGACTGCTTTTGGATGATTTAGGTTAGTTTTTATCTGAGCTGAATCACAGACTGACAGGATATGAAGTTTAATTGAGTGTCTGAGCGAATATGGTGTAAATGGAGCAGCGCAGCATAGGTTTAGGCTCTGAATTTGAGTCTCACCATGGTCTGGGAAAGGTTCTGGACAAACTCTTGCAGCGTGGAGCTCTTCAGGACCTTGAAGACCGTGTACTTGACCTTCTCCTCGTCGTACATGTCATTGCCCTGATGACCACAGAACTGGTCCTCTGTCACCATCTGACAAACGGAAGAAGATGTAAGAACTCAACAACACAAGCAACTGACAGTGAAACAAGATAAAGAACAAAAATGGTGGGGGAAAATAACCAAAAAGGACAATGCTTCACTGAAATTAGACTACATTTTAACCGTCACCATAGCTTACTGACACAAAGGTGCTGTCTTGCACCTTCTCTTCTAACTAATATCTGATATCATGTGACTAAACTGGTGAGCAAATTAAGACAGAAAATATGTTTCATTTATTAAGCCAACTCTCTTATCAGTTTTGAATTATGGTAACATTTTACACATGCATGCTTAGGCTGCAACTCTTAAGCCATTGGAAATGGTTTATCACTCTGCACTAAGATTTATTGCCAGTGATAATTACAATACTCATCATTGTGTGCTGTAAGCTAAGGTTGGGTAGCCCTCAAACTCTGATAGACACTGGGTTTTATTTGCTCTTACTGGTGTTTTACCACTCTATATCACCTCATTTCTGTCTATTAATGCAGGCCCCTACAGAACATGCTCACATGATTGTATTTTGTTGCAGGCACTGTCTGTTTTTACTGAGACTGGAACATCATGCTTTAGAAACTGTTCACCTGCAACTTAGGACAAACTGCAATTATTCGAATCATATTATGACTCGTTTTACTCGACTATAGAGGGTATGCATGTGATATGACAGTGGGAATCACTGTGATTACACTGAGTAGCAGAGACTATTTACTGAGTGGTAGTGTTCAAATTTATGCAAAAACACAAAAAACCCATCTAAAATGGGAAAGAGCTGTTGTGCAACTGCATGGAAACACACCTGCTTGATATGTTATGTAGCTGAAATTACTTTCACATAGTCATTTCAATTTCACACTTTGTACAAATGATGTTTTATGTACCGGTTAGCTAAGGACTGTATGCGGCTCATTACTGTTGGCTTGGACTTAAACACAGTGTAGTAGCATAGATTATGTGTTTTGTGTATTATTCAGAGATAAGGGAGGAAAAAGTACAACCAAGAGTCTAGGATTTGTATGGCTTCAGGTTTTGCTTGGTGCATTTCCCCTGTGTTGAAATCAGGTGCATAGCCTGCAAATGTCAGGAAACCTGATTCCTGGCAACATGTCAATATCCGTTGACCACTGGTTCCTTTGGTAAGCTGTAAGGTTCACTGTTGAGTCCAGCTGCCTTTAATTTAAGCAGATAATTGTTTTACCTTTCCCCTGCTAAATACAGCCTTGTTGGAGCGACTCAGTCCTAACAGAGTGGTGGGACTGACTAGAAAACTGACATCAATGCATACCCTCTGTGATGAACATGAGTCAAACAGGGAGTTTATAAACTTTCAAATTTCCATCTTCTCAGATTTTGTTTCAAAAAGAGTCAAACTTCTATACACAAAACAAAAACAACTACAGGGCCTTTTGTCTAGAACTGATATCCAGTGCTGGTAAACGAGCCAGTTTCCTCATTATCGCCCGCTGCTCCTTTCAGAATGTCAACCAAACCAGGACCACAACACAATAGGTTGCTGTTAAGTCAGAGAAAACAGATGTAGCTTCTTAACAGACGGGAACTAGAAGCTATTTCACCAGTAGCCAACACTTAAGAAACCTTCAATGAATGTGCCGATATTGAAGCAGTGAAGAAAGCAAACCAGACACACAAAACATCCATGGTGCTAAGAGAAGCATGTCTTTGTCTTGTTCCTTACCTGGACCTGCATGTACAGGTGAGCTTCCTGGCGCTCCTTCCTCTTCTGTGCTTCCACCCTCTTCTCCTCCTGCAGGCGCTCCACCAGCTGCTGGGGAATGTCCACGTCGGTCATCGGCTGGAGCACCTCGCCTAAAACAGATGTCCATGTTAGAAAAGATGCAGAAGTTGTTGTCAACTGGCACCGACCGGTTTTTAATGAAGGCCAGAAAAGCTAAAGGAGGAAGCAGGCCGCTTACTGAGCTTGGACTCGCGGATGTAAACCAACATGTATGCGTTGGTGCAGTGGCGCACTGAGAGGTCATCGTCATGACCGCCATAGTTGTGTTCTATGGCCTCCTCCTTGGTGCACCGCGACACCACGTCATCATCGAACTTACACCACTGGAGAACAAAGAAGCAAGATTGACAGAGGGGAAAGGTGGATGTGAAAAGAGGATGGATGGTAGTTAGAGAGAGAGATAAGAAAGATCGAAGAAGGATAAGGATAAGGATAGGACATAAGCGAGGGTGCGGGGCGAAAGTAGAATGACAAGGGAGCAAACAGGGAGGAGAGGGCAGAAAAGGAGAAAAACCACAGAGCACTTAAGACCACCATTTATGTCAGGTCAATATAACATGCATTTAAAAATTATATTACAAAATCCCCATCAACAATATGTATAATCCTGGACAAATCTTTACAGCACTTAACCCATCATCTCAATCTTAAAGTTATCACTAACAAAGGGGTGTCAAGCCAGTTCACTCTGTCTATCAGTCAGAAGAAACACTAAAGTGTGCATGTGAAAGTTGTCAGTAAAGTAAGTGAAAGGCTGCAGTGTGAGTTAATGTGCAAGTAATATATGACTACTTCAGATTTGTAGATTAACTGTGCGTGTAAAAAACAGGAATTACAAGGACTGAACTCCGCAGCTGAAATTGTGTCACATGCGTTATCAGTGACAAAAGCTAATCTCCTGTCAGTGATATTCCAATACTGACAGACAATATATACCCTAACATGCAGCTAATTTAACACATTTTTTTGAATGCTCCAGTTTTCTGACATGAGGAGCAAGTACCCTTCAGTCCAGCATCTTATCTGTCAGGCAGCTAGCTACTTATAGTGCATCTATCATCTTTATCAACTCTGATATTATATTGGCACTCTATACATCTGTAACTGTATAATTTATACATTTTGTATTAATCTGGTAAACGGTGATGAAACTATTAATACCTTCTGGAATTATTAGCTTTGGTAACATCTGTGTTTTCATGTTAGTTGTATAATATTCTACTCATTACCTCTACGTACCATGGTAAAGTAAATGTCTAAAGTACAAACATAAACTGGCAAAAATGTATTTGCAAGTGCTTCTCAAACTGATAGCTTGTAGTGAGCAAAACCCAACAAGTAGAAAGGAATCAATCAACCCCACAAAAACCACAAACCCACAGAATTTTTGGTGAAAGGTGTATAAAAAAATTGTTCTCACTATTGGTTCCTTGACACTCACTTTGCCGTCTCCTTTTGGGTTAAGATAGACGACGTAGTGACCGCCATGGTTGTCCCCACTGTGCACGAGCACTGCATGCAGGATGTAGTTGGCTGGGTCCTTGGAGTCTGGCTTCTGAAGGAACTCATCCAGAGGTAACTGATCTGGAAACTCAAACCTGTTTGAAGACAGGAGGAAGGAGAAACAGAGAGGATAAACAGAATGGATGATGGGGATTGGAAAAGGGAAGCAATTGAGGAGAAGCGAAGAGATGAGAGATTGCAGGCAGATGAAAATTAAGATTAAGGTAAGAGGACAAATGTGGTGGAATAAAAAAAGAACAGAATAGAAAGGAGTAACACCAATATGCAAGAGTTGTGGTTTAAGTTCCCCTGCTACCACACATCTGCACACTCTGGATGTGCATGTACACAAAGCCTTTAGGGGGCCAGGTGCCGGTGGCAGCATCACAAGGATGACTCAGAGCTTATGAGAGTCGCTACAGAGGAAAATTAGCACTTCAGGATGGCTGGGTGTTCAGCTGGTGTCACATTATTCTAGTGAACTGTTAAAAGACCATTAGCTCCCACGAAGTATTACACAGGATGATGGGGCCGACAGGAAAACACTCTCGGTGACTCACTTTCTCACTGTCACAGTGCAGGAGGTCACAGCATGATGCTCAGAGAGTGCAAGCTTGATCAAGTGCTGTTTCCAGAAATAGACTGTCTCTTTAACCTGTGTTAATAAGGCCCACACCGCCTCTGAAATTATGCCTGAGCACCAGTCTATGACGCATGGTGTGGCCAATAGAGACTGGAGTGGATGTACTTTAAGCAGAGCTGTGTTTGTAAAGTAATAATACAAATAAATTTTAAAAAAAGAATTAGAATGATGATAAAAGAGCATGTTTGTTCTACCTGTCATTAATCTTGATGTTTTGGTCAGTCTGTGGGTCATACATGAACCTCATCAGCTGCAGGTGAAGGATTGGAGGGAAGGTAAGAAACTTCACTCCTTTTTCTGCTTCCTGTTGTGCGTAAAAACAAACAAACATGTTAGGCATCTGGTCAGGACATCCCATTAATATTCATGTTTGACTGAGAACTACTTATTCATGTCCTACAATCCATTTGGCAATTTTTTTCCATTTTTGTGACTGCTTGTCCTCTCTGATGGAGCTTAGGTAGCATGCTTCAGAATCACATTTTAGACCACATATTTGGGGGTTTGCATGAGCTCATACTTAAATTAAAGCAAACTAAAATGAACTAGACAAATAAATACTTAAAGTCTGGTCACTGAGGTCTCACCTGCAGTCCGTGTTCTCCTGCATCATATTTGTTGTCTCCGTCTAACTGTTCAGTAGCAACGTAGTCTTTGAATGACTCAAAGACTGGAAATAAGCAGAAAAGACAGAAGAGATTCAGAAAATGTCCATATTAATAACAAATAACTTAGGGATAAACACATACTTTTATAGAAGATAAAAATGTTTGAAGACCCGTGTTGTTACTTACTGTTCTTCTTTCCTTTTATGCTGAGCTGAATGTCATAGTAGTCTTCTATCCGCTCCGATCGGTAGTCAACATGCTTACACTGGATATATGACTGGAGAGTGAAAACACAGATCAGATCAAATTACCTGATTCAAGGGATGAGTCAAAAGTGTGTGAGTTTCTAAGAGCATCCCTACTTGATTTGAACTCTTTCTATTCTTAAACTGACCTTCTTCTATCAGACTGCCTGCTGCACTAACTATGCCTGAGTTATACTTCTACAGCAGTATTTACAGTCTGGTCTACTTTCAACAAATAAGTGGCACACATATGGCCTTGGATTCACACAGAAAAAAAAAAAAGAAGCCAAAATATAAAGAAGAAGAAAACAACATACCACCATCTTTCCTCTGAAGAGCTTGGGGATTGTTCCCTCAACACAAGTGCCTTTCATTTTGTTCTCCACATTGTCCAGGAGCTGTGAGACACACACACAATATGTCAGTGATTCAGCATGCATTCACATACACACATACTCGAAAGTAATATGTGACAACTCACCACTCTGCACAGCTCCTGTACATCATGTTGCATGAAGCTATCTAGTGTTTCCCAACTTCACACAAGGGAAAAAAAGCACATGACACAGTTAGTTAGCTCTCCCAACATCAACTGGAGATATGGTAAACATTAGTGATCTTAAGATTTGTACTTGAGAACTATTGGATATTCTTCTAAAAAATACTATTTAGCAGGCTTTGCTCAGTAACAAACTATCTTACATGGCTCCAGCCCTAGCAGCCCACATCAAGGAACAAATCGAATCATAGGCGTGCCATAAATATCATTGTTCTATTCCACTTTTCATCACTCCTCTAGGAAGAGGTTTTTTTAAATACCAATAAATTCTGGTGGAGTGTGTACATGTGATCAACTACATTACCCGAAGGACTTGGTGAGTTTCTTGGTGCCGACGGGTTTGTCGCTGTGTTGCAGCTCATAGAAAACCCTCTGCAGTGCCAGGGGTACGCTCTTAGATGAGTCATCCCCCTCTGTGGGCATCATGTACACCGCCTGAGAAGAGAGAAGTCAGAAAACTGACATGAGATTTAGCCAAAAGGAATTTTACAAAGATAATCATATTCATATTAAATATGTAAGCAAACAATTTTTTTTATGTTTCGTGAGGACATTCACAACAAATGTATGGCAAAAGAAATCTAAATTTTAGGACCTCCAGTTGGAAAAAGCAATGATCCAGCAATTACACTGGTGATTATAAGGGTTCAGTGAAGCTAAAAATGATAATGGTAGAAGCACTGCTGCAGCTGTAGTAAAACATTAACTAAATTAATGTCAGCATGCAGCGTACAATGTGACACACAAAAAAAAGAACATGCTCACATACATCTTTATCTGGTTAGCCAACAGTGGATAATACTCTCTGCACCACTACAAAAAACCAACTCTCACACTCCACAGTAAAACCATACCCGTCGTAGCTGGTTGGTGAAGAAGAGCGTCTGTAACAGGCTGTTCATGTAGCAGGTAGCTCCCTGGTTCTTTAGTCCAACGTAGCCTGTGTGTTTCTTAGAGTCCCAGCTGGTTAGAAAGAGAGAACAGATGTCAGAAGGCAGAAGTCCAAAGTTTAAGAACCCTAAACAGAGCTTCCAGGAACTACTGTAAAAAAATAAAAATAAAAAATCTGATCAAGATTGAAAAGAACACAAGTATTAGGATCTACATACGCCACTCCATGTGGAGCATCTGCCTGGACATAGACTTCAAAGGTGACTTTGTCATCATCGATGAAGCCTCTCTCTGGATCAGTCACATCCTGAAACACAAGACACAACAGCTTGTCTTTTTACCTTAATTTCACCAGGATGGTCTGACTTCGATGGAAACACCCTCCAGTATTTATTCATTTCTCCATCAGTTTCTTTACTTACACTCCAGGACATGAAGTTGGAGAAGCCCCAGTCGTTCTCTTTGTGGAAGAACAGGTGACTGATTCTGCGACTGAATGACTTTTCATCATCTTTGTAGTTGATGATCTTCAGCATGGCCTGTGCGTGGCATGACCATGACCTGAAACAAAGGAAAAGAATCCAGGAATGTTTTTTGGGATTTTTCAGATTTTGGCATTATGGCATAATCTCCTTATGAACTAATCACTGGTCTGGATTCAGTTACAAAATGTAGGAGATCATGCAGGCAGAGATAAAGTGTGTTTTAATTATAGCTTTGTACATTAGATTCCATATAAAACGTAATTTCATACAAACATAATTACTATTTTCAGAGATAGTCGATTTTTGTTTGGGACACATTGTAGTTGTAGCAATGTTTGACGCAGGTAGATTCCTTGAACAGTGATAATAACTGAACTGCATACATTGTAAAAAGTCCATTGTAAATTAATTGGTGATAACTGCTTAATCAAGCTATGACTTGAGGGATCAAAGTCCACACCAAGTTACAATTAATTGCACCCCTGATTAAACTAAACAAAGCTATAAGAACAACTTGGGGACATTTTTTAGACAATATGTGTTGCAGTAAAGTGACATCAGTCAAAAATATGTCACAGCTGTGAATCTTTAATGGGTATGCAGCCCTGCTTGTCAAGAGTCCATGTGTAAATGACACCAGCGAGGGAAGACACCAAGAAGCTACTGGCAATTTTGAAGGGGCTGCGGGGTTCCGTGGCTAAATTAACTGTTGTTCTGGTGCTTCATCGCTTGCAGCTTAAAAAGGTACAACAACAGTAAGAAAGACATTGTTGAAAAGCCTAATGTGACGTCTGAGTCACATTAGGCCCCCCTGCCCCCAAATTTCCACCCCACCGAGACACTTACGTGGAATCTGACTCTGCATTGCACTGCAGGAAGAAGCCCACACTCTTCTGGTGCGGCCGGTCAGGATAGAAGCGTGGCATCACCATTATCTTCCATGGAAGGTTACGGACAAAGCAGGACGGGCTGAGCACCGACTCACTTAGGCGGCTGAAGCGTTCTACCACAAACCGGAAAGTTGCCTCAGACCGCCAGCTGGTGTCTGAGGAAAGATGGAGGAATAAGAGGAACAGAGGGCAGGTGAGACAGCGAACAAAGGATTGCTCTCCTCCAGTTCAGAAAAGAGAGAAGACAAACAATTTATTTTTTTCATTCAATTAAGATTAAATATGCTTCACAACAAAAAGCTATGAAATGACTGAAAACTATAAGGGTTTGTAATAGTGCAGTTTGCTCATGTGCCCATTCTCCTCACCATCCTCCATGTCCTCCTCTGTGTTGTTGTGTCCATCTGCCATAGCCACATTACCATTGATCACTGGGTTGGCCGGGATTCTTGGGGGGTCATCTGTGTCCCCAGCTATTCAAAGAGAAAATGTCATGATGTTAGGTTTTTTTATTGCCACTTATTGATCTGCTGACATGAGTTTGAGTAGGATACTGCCATTTATATTTGTAGTTGTCTAAAAAGGAGAGGTGATTTTTAATTTTCATATCATAATGGCATCAAAGTAACACAAAGGATTTTAGTTGACTTTGATTACAAGTCATAATCCAGTAGTGGCAATAATAATTTAAAATGACCTCTTATGCCTATATTATTCTTTTTTCTAACGCAGTTTAAAAATTTAGTTGTGGAAATTATAACAGTGAACAGTTGTTTGCCTAGGTTGTTTGAATATATATATAAAAAAGGAGGCAGGGATAAGAATCTGATGATTATTAAAATTATTTGGGGTGAAATGATAAACCAAGAAAAAAAAACAAAAGAAATTCTACAATAACTGTCTCTATCTTTTCTGTCTGCACCCGGAGTGATGCTTCTATTCCCACGTCATACATTTTCCTGGGAAAACCCTGCTGAGACAGCATGACAAGTCTCCTTTCTCAGTCTGCGTGTCTAACTGAGTGAGGGCAATCGAGAGTGTGTGTGTCTGTGTGCACTAACAAAGGCTATGCAACATTACAGTAGGCTGGGTAATTATGGACACAATGCAGGATTAAGCTGCAAGTCATCGCGCAAACATAAACACGTGCACAAAAAGAACAATCATCCTAGTCAAATAATGAGTCGTCTCAATGCAATCTCTAATCTATCAAAACACATTGATGACAGAATCGGGAGTTTTGAGCCGACTTCAAGGAATGACTGAACTCTGTCTGGATCCTGTTATGAAGACAGGGACACTACGGAGGCCCGGTCTGAGAGAAACGGCAGCACTGACATGAACATGAGTGCACCGTATGCCTCCGAATGTGCTGCTGTGCCAGTCTGTCTCCTACACCGTATATCAGGTGAACCTGTGTTCTTCGTCTACCTCTGAGCTGACAGACAGTGTGCAGGTAATGTTCCTCCATGTAGAGGAGACTGACCTCATTTATCCAAGTGGATTACACCCTGCTAATGGTATCTGTCAGTCAACTCCATGACAACTTCTTGTCCCTCCTACTTTCTCAGTATAGTATAGACTAATTAATCAGATTCTCAAAATTTGAATTCGCTAAGGCTGAATGTAACTGATCGGAAGAATTGCTGCATTTGTGCTGCAACAGAGACTGCTGATAAAATACTGCTCATGAAGTGGAACATCTTTCCACTTTAAGTAAGGAGTATCAACAAAGTACTGTAATTGTCCCTAAAAAGCGCACAAGTACTGTACTGAAAACAGAATAGTGTTGTCCCCCCCCCCCATTCTAACAAGAAAAAAAGAACTTTACGCAGGACAAACAGAAAAACAACTCCAGATGTGCATTCAACCCTCTGCAACAAGGTTGAAACAGCAAGCCGATCCTGTTACAATGACTTGGCACCAAGAAGCTGAAATGCAGTTTGAAGCATTAGACTAACCTAATCTGTGTTTCTCCATTGTGTGCATATAGACCACTGCAGCAAAAGTCCCAAAACTTCTGAAACAATATCATGATGTACCAATAATCTTAAAATCCTGACATGAAAATGTAATTTCGGTTGTTGATCTTGCCTTATTAATGAACCTGGATTAATAGCAAATGCACCTTTTGGGAAAGACAGTTTGTTGCCTATTCATTTATGTTTTAATAGCTAAACACTGTGACAGAAAACAGCCTAGCTGTGATATGATGGATTAAATGAGATATGCAGACCAGCTGATGGACTAGCCTCTATGATATCACTGCAACTGTAT
The DNA here is from genome assembly GCA_037367275.1 of Coranthus polyacanthus. Lineage (NCBI taxonomy): Eukaryota > Metazoa > Chordata > Actinopteri > Kurtiformes > Apogonidae > Coranthus > Coranthus polyacanthus. The sequence continues at coordinate 7,228,439 of JAPQRN010000026.1, forward strand.
GAGGCTTCGCGCTAACAAGAAACTGAAGTATGTGTTGCCATTAGTCTGTGGTCAGAAAACATGGTTGAGACTACCCACCAGCTAAGGAGTGAGGAAGGCTGGTGACTGCACCTGCTACAAATGTGACATGTATTAGAATAAATGACTGAAATGCAGTTGTAACCGTTTCTATTTCCTTATTTCTGTAGTTCAGTAAAATTAGGTCTGTTGGTGACTGCCTAACAACAAACAACAGTGAGTGTGGACATAACAAAATCACTTGCACTAAATGACGCAGTGATGCTAAGGGCTTCCACTATTTTCTCCTCTGTGCAGAGCTGCCATCAGTATAAACTTAATAACCACTACTATCAGTTAGTGGGGGATCCTCTGTGTGTAAAAAAAATTGCTAATCGCCTAAAGAGACTCTAACTGAGTCCAAACCGGACTAACAAAAACACAGATCATTAAAAATGGCGAGCTCCATGCCGTTTGGTCTTCCATACAATGAAGCAGCAAATCCCCGCGCTGCCCCTGTGCGGGCCTGGCTTACCGCAGCGGCGACTACCGTTACTTGCCAGCATTACCGCACGTTTCATATAACATACTGCCAAACGTCAGCATATAAACTAAAAATCAACCAACAAAAGGCTTAGATTATATTTTGTGTCTAAAACTGTCATTAAGTGTAAGGGAATGGATAAACTTGTGAACAGTCAATTTAGCGAATCTGGATTGACGCATCTGCGTGAGCTAGCAGACACTAGCCACAGACTGAGCTGTAGGCCGTTATTAGCCAACATTAGCTGGTATCACTGGGGCAGCTAACAAGCTATGTTTAACACTAGAAAAAATATATTACCCGGCGTCGGTTATCATAGGCAATAGAGCAGATACATAAAAAATAGATTAAGAGAGGCAAATATTTAAGGCCTAACATGCGAGCAAAAGCCAAATCGAACGCTACAAAATACAAGCCACCATTTTGGAACGCCACACACCCCCTCCGCGAGTATTAGCTGGTCTGCTACCTAGCATGCTAGCCAGCGAATGAACGTAACGAAATGGGCCTTGTAGCTAATTACCTAGCTTAAAATTAGCGGTCCAGTTCGTCACGTTTACGTTTTACCAGCTTGATGAACACATACGATAACAAAACGGAGTTCTGGTTAAAACAAACAAACAAACAAAAAAAAAAAAGAGTACATCAAATTTATCCTCTTCACATTTTAGGAGCCAAACTGATTTTCCTCTGTAGCGTTAACCGATATCGTTACTTTGCAGGCCCGCATTAAATGAACAAACCATCAGACACGATGCTAACACACTACCATTCGATACGGCTGCCATAACATTTCTGTGTTGAGCCGTTATTAACGGACTATGATTAAATGTTATCAATTACAATTGCGAAGCCAGCTTTAGCAACGCGAGTCGCCGAGTGGCAAACGCTAAATCGCTTTGATGAACACAGGCACCAATAACTGTCAAAATCGCCTCAAATCGCACCGTTAAGTCAAGTAGCAAGATTAATTTACCTAGCAATGGTTCCATGTTAATTGACAGACTAAGCACACTGTTTACAAACATTTAGGTTACCAACGATCATTGGACTGGATTCTACGACTGCACGTGAATTCTAAACGATGATGATTTGGCAAACTGTGTCTGATAAGTTGTTACAGCCAGAGAAAGGGGACAAAACTGAACTTAATTCAGAATTGCGGTGATGGATCCGAATGAATGATTTGTGCAGCTATTCTATAACACTCTTATTTAACCTGTCTTTTGGAGCGTCTAAAGGCAATGAAGTACTGCGAGCATACAGAGAGAAAGATAAACACATTCGCTTATAACGCAAAATGAGGTCAGCTCCACACAAGTATGCTGCAACGGACGCACAATCAGCAAAAATGCAGCCGGCTATCCTAGCTAGCTTCGGGCCTTCGTGTTTACTGTAAAGATGAACTCAGGTTGCACAAGTAAAATGTAATGCAAATCTCCCGCATCTGTTAAATCGCCACTAGAAATGTTAACTCTCCGTTCAGATGCCTCGCTACCATTTACCTTCCATCTCCATATCCTCTGGTTCGCTGAGTTGCTGCTCGCCGGCTTTCTGTTGCTGCTGCTGCTGCGTGTGATGATGGTGGTGGTTCATGTTGGCAGCTGTTGTTGTTGTGGTTATGATGCGGTGCTCCCTGCTATCTCTATTACCCTCGACCTTGTCCAGGGTCGGCTCGGGCGTGAACCGGGTTCTGGACTGCTGGTGAGGTGTGGTAGGATGCGGAGGTGGGGTGGACAGGTCGAGCCTTGGCGGCCGGGCCTGCTCTGTTGCGACCTCGGCCTTGTCCGCTGTCAGCGCCGGGGAGTGAGGAGGGGAGGTCGGCGGGGGAGCGGGTAGAGAAACGCGGACGTATTTGCTCGCTATTCGCCCAATCTCGGCGCCTTTGGTGGGTGCGAGTCGCTGGCTGACGGCGGGAGGGTGGTATGGATGGACCTCCAAGGAGGTAGGCCCGCTGAAATTAGCTAAATCAGTCCGGCTTTACCCCGGGAAATGTGGGGCAATGAGACAACTTACAGCACGACCTGTACTTGGATGAACAAATACCCTGTTTATAGCCAGCGTTAAGCTACCTGACACTAGGCAGCCAACTAGTGATATAGGTACAACAACAATGAAAACAAAAGCTCATTTGCTATAGACACATTCAACAACTTTGCCTGCAATATCCCCAGTCCGTGCGTTCCTCCGATTGTCCCTCGTTCGGGGGAGAGCGGAGGAAAAAGCTATCCATTCAAACCAGTTTCCAATACGGAATAGCACAAACGATAATTTGGAAGTTCGCGGAGACGAGAGTTGCCACGGCCCGACATAAACCAATTCCCCAATCCGCCCCTAACACCATAAACAACAAAACGCGGCAGCTCGTTGCATTTCTAGCTAACCTCTTGTTTCTTACGAGGAATGTGCCCGGTCATACAACGTTAGCCTGAGCTGTGTGGCTCTCAACCCGCTCCTCCCGTGGTTTGTGATGTGTTGAGTCTGAAGTAAATCTCAAAATGGCGGTCGCGCTCTTCTCTGAAATGTCACATCCGCATGGAGATCCAAACACTGGCCCATCCCCGGCCAGGTTCACATCCATGGTAAATGATAGGGATCACTTTATGCATCTGGTGCGAGGGAAATAAAATAAGTACTAAAGCAAGCATCGAAATAAGTTTATTTAAAATCAGATCATTTCCCTGGTGCTGGGCACAGTGATGGGCCCGTATCATTGAGAACAACTTGAAAGGGTAAAGTCACTGAATACGAAAAATAAAGCCCCAGTGACTAAACTTATGTATAGAATTAAACGCATTTATTAGTGTATTTATTTAGACGCATTGATTCAAAACACTGGCCACTGGCAGGTTAATAAATCACAGAAAGTTCAAGAAACGCTGCTTTAAGGGGAGAAAAAAAAATACAAAACTAAAACAAAATGCGTACCTAGCAATAAAAACAGCAAAACAAACCATTTGCACAGTGGGCTAAATCACTATTTTCACTTTTTTTGCCGAGGTATGGCTACACCAGCACAATCAACGAATTGGAGACAGTTTCGCTAGATTTTCAGGGAAATGTCTTTATTTCAAAGTAGCCTACACTGATATATAATGGCATAACACATTAACCGTATCGTTAAGTAAATTGCAAGCGCCTTCAAATGTATGAAGAACAATGCTTCAAGTTTTGCGATAATAATACCTGACATCCAAACTCGTAAATCTCAGTACTTTTAACTGAGGGACCGATAAAGTCACATACTCACTGAAGAAGCACACCAAGTCCATGGGACATTATCATTGCAGAACTCGCTTAAAATCGCTCTAATCACAACATGATTTATTTCTCTATCAAGGGAGTGTCCATTGTGTTACAATCAATTATACTGCTCTGTAGCTGCAATGCTGAAACCAGTCAACTGGTAAAATCACCAAGCTTTAGATTTTGTGTAAACAGCCCCATCTAGTGGGACCAAATGATAATACAGCGGGGTTCCGTTAGACGCAGTCATACTTGTTTTTCTTGTATCACATTATGTCTAGGCTACTCTTCATTAAAGCGTTTTTTATTCAGCAAGTAAAAACTCTTTTTTTAGAAGCAAATCATATCATGCGATGATTCATATTTTCTTACCATTCCTCTATAGACCTTTAGAGTATTCATGGGTGAACACAGTTATTTTGCTGAAATAGATAATACTTCAGGCCCTTATGATAAATACAATGTTAGTTAAATCTGGAAGTTTTGAATCAGTCACACACTGGCGTCAACTCACAAATATATTATATTATATTATATTATATTATATTATATTATATTATATTATATTATATTTAAGACATATTTTCGTGTAGTTTTAATGATAAAGACACTCTCTTGCAAGCTTTAGTAACGGGGAATTTTCACTGAGGTTCTTTTGTGTCAATGCTGTGACAGACATGTTGGTAAGACAATCGAATTCTACAGAAAATGATCCAGCCCGCCCCACAGTCCGGACACAGCCAATCATCGGTTAGGTTTAGAATTATGGGCGGGCTGAAGCGCATAACAAGGTAGTGTGCGTTGTATATATCCCGACGTCGGCAACTAGGAAAATAGTTAGCTAAGCTTATCTTCACAGATGGTAGTAATACGGAGCAACGATTTTTTTGTAGTGCGAAATAGTATAAACAGTAACAGTATTCATGAATTTTTTCACTTAGTTCTTTGAAACGTGTCCAAATATTAATATTTTTACACATTGTAAGTCCACTATCCTCGAGTTTTGTACATTAAATGGAGGAGAAGAAGGAAGACGGAGACTCGGAGATACAGGAACACGGACCCGAGCACTGGTTCTCAAAATGGGAGCGGCAGTGTTTGGCCGAAGCGGAGCAGAGGGAGCCGAGCGAGGAGGAGGCCGACAACGACCAGGATAAACTGTGGCATCTTTTCCAAAACTCCGCTACTGCCGTGGCACAGTTATACAAAGGTTCACACCATCGCTTTCTGTCTGATTGTTCGTCTAATGTTACTTACATTATCAGTATGCCTTTGGCTTGGTGTTTAGCAACCTAGCTTACGTACCAAGCGTAACTGGGAACTAATCTCAGTGTCATTTGCGCTAGCTCGTTAGCAAACTCGCTAGCCAGTACTGGGTAACATTTACAGCTGATTTTGCAGTGCTAAATTTAGCTAATTTGTGTTGGTTACCGAGAAAGATTAGTTATGATAACGCATATGTTGTTATAACGCTATATTTGTTTCGCTTGCTACATGACATTAAGCAAATGCTCTGACATAAGTGAATAAAACTAAAGTTAACACGAAAAGCTGTCTTTTGTCAATAAGCTAGCCAATAAGCTTGCTGTTGACAGCAAGTTAGACAGCATCGGATAGCTAACGTAATGTTAGCCAAGCTAGTTACAAAATGGCGATGGTATCAACAATCGTAGCTACGCGACATTCCCAGATGACAGTCTCTTGTAAACTGTCAGTGTTTCATTACCATATGTCACAGCGCACATTATGTACCATTAAATTTAAAGTCAGTTCAGCACAGAAGTGCACACTTGCGTTCAAACGCCTGCTGAGTGAGCAGTTTGTTTGGAAACGCGAAGCCAGCGTTAAAATCACAAAATGGCGAGGATATTATTGTTCGCTGTGAAAATATTGGTTTGTTTACATTCTGCTGTTTTCAGTCATATCAAATTCCCGTCTACATCGATAGAACTCGACCTGTAAACTGTGTCCATGTTTGACATGTATGTTTGACATGGCTGTGCAACTTTACTGCTGAGAGGGCAGTTAAGTTGGTGTGTCGGTGCTTTCTTGTTAAACAAGCTGCTGCCAAGCTGGCCGTCTAGCACTGCTTGACTGTTATTTTTATGCCAAACCCTGTCTCTGCAATAGTAGTTGCAAAACAAAATGGCGAATGAAAATGATCTTCACTTCAACCCTATAATCCCAAAACTGCTGTCTCTCTCAGACGTGTTGTTGTACCTTTGTCACATTAATCTTTATGGCACAGAGCTACTTGCCGTAAAATGATGTCTCCATGACATGTATAGAAACATGTTTCCTTTTCCTCCCACAGATAGAGTATGTCATCAGCAGGGGTTGTCATTGTGGGTGCCATTTCAGAACGCTGCTACAGCGGTTACCAACCTCTACAAAGGTAACTGCTTCCCTCTTCCTCTGGCCTGTGTTTATAAGAAGGATTTATTGATTTGTCACCCACTACAAGTTTTGGGTGTTCATTTCATAACTAGAGAGTTTTGATGGGTATTGTTGTGAATGTAGACATGTTTTTATTGACAGGCCCATCCATTTAGTGGAAAAAGACTCGGTCATTATCACTCTTATCAGCTCTATATTGAACAGTGTCAAAGGGCTTGTAGACTTTTGTATGAGACTGAAAGACATTTTCCAAAGCAGTGCAGTCTAATACTTTTCTATAACAATGACGGGAATTCACTAGTGAAGCAGAGCTGGGTTGTAAGAATGAGACTGGACATGACAGAAGATTCCATGGTAGATAATGTAGTTGACCTGGTGAGTGGTGAGTAGGTGGCACCCTCTACCAGTAACTAGATGTTGGATAAATAGCTTTCAAGTAAATTTTTTCCTGCATGTTCACTTTTTGGTACGATTTTAAAAAAGAAAAAAAAACATGATTTAAAAGTTTCTATATTATAAGCTATTCTGTATGTAGGTTTTGTATGCTTTCTGGTCTTAATCATGGTGATGATTGTTAGTCGATGATTTACATTTTTTTCCTATTGTCTTCTGCCATCGCAGAGAGTGTGGAGGCCCATCAGAGGAGTTTTGATCGGGGCATCCAGATAGGCCATCAGCGTCGAAATAAGGTTGGTCTTATTAGAACTATAGTGTTTGAAAATAAAATGGCTCCATGGCTATCTAATGGATAAATCACTCCTATATCTCACTACAGGACATGTTAGCTTGGGTGAAAAAGCGCCGGAGAACCATTCGTAGGGAGGATCTCATCAGCTTTCTGTGTGGCAAAGCACCACCACACAGGAGTAGCAGGACCAACACGCGCCTCGCCATGGTGGCCCCTAGCCGAGCGAATTCACCAGCAGAGACTGGATCCTCTGTGGAAGCAGACCTCCAGCCCTTCAGGGAGGCCATCGCCTTGCATGGTAAGGGACATTAGTGGCTCACAGTTTAAACATTCATGCTACCTAATCAGAAACTTGATTTACAAGCCAGGGCACAGACACATTGGTACTGCTAGTCTTTTTGGGCATTGAGGACCAGTGATGTACTGTATATCTCTGTTGTGTGCGACTTACTGTTTTAACGGATGTGACACTTTTGAAGAGAACTAAGATGTGGATTTAAGCTTGAGTTTGAATAAGTACAAATTTTAATTTTGAATTTGAAGCTTAACTACATAAAAATGTTGTGGGTTTGCAGTTATTCACATTTTGTTTAAAGCACTGACTACACTGTGTGTGTCAACACACTTGTCTTTCAGTGATCATGCTCTGCTACATGTGGCTCAGAGATAAGGCTCTGTTATGCACGGGTGTGGAGGCATTGGCCAATGGTGAAAGAGGGCCTCACTTGGATAACCCCTCCCGTGTGTGTGTGTGTGTGTGTGTTTCGTGAGAGAAAACATCTCGTTAAACCAAATGCCATGTAGTTTTTAAAGGGGCTGGTTTTCAAATATGTAGACAGGTGCCACTCATGCAGTCCAGTTACGTTACAGTGTGTTGGTGTCTCTGATGCAATTGAATATGTAGTAATTTATCTGAATGTTCTCACATTTTGAAGAGGCCATGTCAGGGTACAGCTGAGGTTTGGATGGGTGATGTTAGGCATTTAGTGGTGTAAGTTACAGAAAGAGCAAGTTCAGTATGTGTCAAGAGGTTTCAGTGGCCTTTCTTAGTAATCAGATGCCCATCCAGATGCACATTCTACTGTTGGTGTTAGTCAGATAGGTTTCATTTTGATTTACATAAAAAAATTAGTATTTCACATTACTGACGACTGCAGTCTTGACTCTGTTAGAGAATCACATCCAAAGATTTTTGTTTTTCCACACAGTAATAAGGACAGGCTTTGATCTGAACATCCATTTATTTTTAACAAGCCAGTTGGTGTGAAGTGAAAGTATTTTATTTGTTTGATTAAAAATGACATAGTGGGACACGGACTAACTTTGAGGGGCAGAAATGCAATTGACTGTGACTTACAATGTGACGATGTCTGATCGACAGGACAGATATGTATTTGCTTTGCCCTCCCAAGTGACTAAAGACATTAACTAGCCACATGTCACTCAATAAAAGAAGATCTTTTTGTACATCAGCCCTATTGATAGTTTCAAAACTTAGTAGGACAGTTTTATTCAGGTTAACAAGCTTTGTCAAAGATTATTTTAAGCTTATTTTTCTTATTTCTCCATCCAGTGTCTGCCTTCTCTTTATTGACCTGTCTGTTCTTCCTTCCTCCTCAGGTCTAAGCGGAGCCATGGCAAGTATCAGTGTGCGCTCTGGAGCTCCAGGTTCTCCCACACATGTGAGCGGGAGTAGCAGTAACGGAGGTGGAACTGGTGGAGGTGGTTCTTCAGGCTCTGGACCAGTGTGCCGCACCAGGCGTAACGGGCTCCAAGATGTTGACCTGAACACTTTCATCTCAGAGGAGATGGCACTGCATCTGGACTCTACAGGCTCCGCCTCTGCCGGAGGAGGAGGAACCAGGAAACGAAACTCCACCCAATGTAGTGATGTCATCACAGACTCCCCTACTCATAAACGCAACAGGATGATCTGATCTCCTGCCTGCCTATGTGTGTGAAGGGGATGGGGGAGCCTTTAAAGCCAAGGCTAGGAGAGGGGATTGATGGGCTTATACGGGACATGTGGGCAGATGGACAAACGGACAGTCGCTCGGATTCTCGGCTGTGCAAAAGAATCTTGGCTGAAGATGAAAACACAGACTGGAGGCTCTCAGTTCAGTCTTTTCAAATGTTGGATGATTTCTTTTCCTTGTCTTCTTTCCTGACACTATTACTACAAATCATTGAAGAGCAATCAGAACTCTTTGAGTGCTTGTGTGTTTGTGTGTGTGTGACCGTTTGGGAGGGCTGGATGGCATCACACACTCAGTCCTCACTTCGCTGGAAAGGAGACAATGAAGGAAGTCACCAGCTCATTCTGGGATGCAGGCAGTTCTCAAAGGGGTAAAAATGCACTGTGCTGCTTTAAAAGTTAAAAAAAGCCACTTGATCTTTAACACATTTGTGCCCTTTTCCTCCCTTAATCTCACTCATCCTCACCCACCACCTTAATATGGAAGTGAGGGCCATGATCAAATCGTCTCACTCAGTGAATCGAATTGCTCGCCAGACGTTGGAACAGAGTCTCACCTTCACGTCACACATCTCACAACTCATCTGTTCTTTCTGTTACTTTATCATAGCAGCTCTTAGTTGGCATTGCCTGTCAGTGTCGGAGCTGAATCACCCAGTAGGAATATATCTGCCGCTTGTAACCAGTTCCACTTCCCTGGCTACTACAGTAATGGCATGGCGATTGATGTGTGGACATTTAGACCTAATTCTCTGCTACAACAGTGGCTCGTTTTGGTTCAGCCAGTCGCCCCCTTTTTGTTTTTGTTTTTTTGTTTTACACCCGCCAGTGTTAAAAAGAAATTAGGTTCATTGCCACTGTTTGCAGCAGTGACAGCCAAGTTAATGTTCTTTCTCCACTTATTTTTTTTGTCTTTTGTTAAGGATAATGAAAAGGAAAAAACTTTTTGTTTGTGCATACCGCTTCTCAGACAACCCTTTTTCCGACTGCCACGCCTTCTTCCCCATTTCCCTCGTCTTATTCCGAAAGCAGCTGCTGTTTTATGTGATCGTGCGATTATTATGATGAGTTGCAATAAGGATTATTTGCACTTAGCTTTCACCTCTAAGTCATGCAAACAAATCAGCTCTTCCATTATATCCCAGCTGTAGCCTTGTCCAGCCCTAAATGGGGATGGGAATTGATAAGATTTTATTCATACCAGTGTTCTCAATTCTGCTTCTTGGCCCAATTCTTTATCGATGGGGTAGGCCTACACAGGTCATTCATGAAATGAAGCCACGTTTTGGACTGTTTCCTTCTATCTGCCATGACGGCTTCAAGATTCCAGCAACATGGACACAAGTCACTGTTGTTGGAAACTGTCGTACAAACATACTGCCATTGATAAAAGAATTGACAGGCTCAGAGGCATATGATTCAAATGGATTAGACATTTTGAAACCGGTTCTCAATTCCCATCCCTAGCCCTAAACAGGCCCGCTTGTGGCACACATTACTTATACAGGTGGTGCGTAGAAAAAGATAACACTTGACTAAAAACAGAGTTCTCTCGCAGACCTTGAATCCAACAACTCGTCTCCATCGAGCTGTATTCAGACACAGCGTCCTTCCCGGTCTGACTTTAAGTTATTAGGAGATAATCGGTGCTGTAAAGAAAGCATAAAATCAGAAAAGTAGTGTTTCTCAACAGACCCACAGAACGCAGCAACCAGTGAAGCCAAGTCACTGGATAGTTTGGCTACGGTGTCAGTTTGGGTGTTGGGACACAGTCTGCTTTTTGTATAAGGGGTGTGTGCATTAATAAGACATGGATGCGTTTGATTTTTACTTGGTACAGGATGATGCAACTCGGAGCTTGTTCAGTTCTTGAAATGGTAGTTGCCTTTCATCCTTCTTTAAGGGAGCAGAGTAGGAGACACTGATATCACGAGTCAGATATATGGGTAAATGTAGTCATTGTAAAGTAACGTGAGCTGGTACTGTACCATTGTTTGTCTTATTTGGGGTAATTATTAACACAATGATTATTGGAGTTAAATCTGAGGTCTTATTTCTTTTTTTTGTGGTCGTAATCAACTCAATTGTGTAACTGAATACGCTTTCATTCAGCATAGAAAGCTAACAAAGTGTAAAGGATTAAAAGATCTTGACTTGTCTAATTGGTAAATGCGTTATAAATATTTCCATTGATGCTCTGCTGTAGTATCAGTACAGTGAGTTGTCAAACCTTCAGCTTACTACCTGTAATACCCGCTGTAGCTGACTTGTGACACGTCAATGTTTCCTTCTCTTTTTTCCCTCGTTTTTGTTGACTCGTTCACTCCCCTTCGCCTTTCACGACCCGACAAGTTTTCCTTTTAGTTGTTTAAAGCATGCCAGTTTTTTTTAACTTCTGTTACATTTTGGTCACAGATTTCATTTAGGTTGGCTTTTATATTATTCATAAATGATTGCTGGTTAGTCAGCGAAAGAAAGTAACCATGCTGAGATTTGTTTATTCTGTCATAATGAAGACTTTCTGTGTTTTTGGAGTTTGTTCTTTGCATACAAGTGAAACCACTCAATGAGACTGAAGAAAATGCACGCTTCATTTTGGAGAACAGAGATTTGATTTTGCCTTCAGAATACCTCTGATTACTATGACAGAGGAACAACGAGCAATTCACAGTCATTTGGGTGTTATTTTTTTGCAAAAGTAAATAATCTCTCGTAAATCGTGGGTAGCTTTGGCTATCGCACAGCTAAACAACAGTGTAAGATAGGAAGGGTCCAGGTTTCTTGAATAGGAACTTCTCCATTGCAGTTTATTCTCTGGGATTTATACCTTGCAGGGTGCTCATGGCAGATTATGATGTTTGGGGTTGACAGAGGATTGGAGTTGACGTGAATCCTGAGGACCGGCCTGAAAGCCTGTCCGCACACTCCTCATTAAATCAGAGGAATGCATTTAGAATATTTTAGTTGTTTTTCTTTCTCCAGACACTTTACTCACTGTTTAGTGTCTAACACTCCACATTGGCATTAGTAGCATTCCTGACTGAAACCAAATGGTGTGTTTAACTACAAATTAGTAGCTATAACCCTGTTGTGTTTCAATGTAATAAGAATGTATACGTTAAAGGGAAGATTATGTAAAGTGTCTGCAAGAAGAAGGAACTAAAATCAAACTTTCAAAGGACTATGTCGCTTTAAGCTCCATTAAAGACTTGGCCACAATTTTGTGGTGTGAAAGTTTTTTAAATTTAAATATTTTTTTTTTTTTTAATTTTCCTGACGTGAAGCCTTGATAGCACAGAGCAGGATTGTGCCATCTCTCCAATACCACTGTTCAACCTGCAGCAGCGTTGACCCCCATTGATTGGTTCTGATAGAGGGTCGCTATGTGTTTTTCTTTTCCCTGAGCCAGTCACCGGCCTTCATCCACATTGTTTCAAAAGGCTGACTCATGCCACGTGTCTCTGGAGCCAACACTATTATCAGCTGTTTCTTGAATACTTATTTGTTTAAAAAGTAATAAATGGCTAATCTATATACTTAACATTTAATTGTTGGTATGATATATGTGGTTCACATTGTAAAAGAAATAAAACCATTGAGTTGCAATTGGATGGACTATGTTTCATTAAAAAAGGAAAACGTTGAGTTTTCTTTTCTGTGGCTTTTAAAACTCTGAGTTTACTGAATGTGTTGACACAGTGACTTACTTTACAGTTACTGCCTACATGGATCAGGTTATAGTTGCTGGAGGCGATAAACAAGTGTTTTGTCTGAAGAGGTTCGAGGTCGTGTTGGTATCTCAACATTTGGCCCTTCTACAGACCACAAGGTGGTGCTAGAGGAAAGCATTAGAGTGACTCACTTTCACTCCATGTGAGTTTTAATCATCGATCAAGTTTCAATCAACTCATCCTGAGTCTGTAAGCCTTTGTGCTGTCCGTGAACAAAATGGACAACTCTGTAAAAAGTATGAAAGGCCAAGAGTAAAACGTTTTGCCGAGCAGTGGTGGAAAGGAACTGCATGTGTCTCCTTAAGTACTGTACTTCATACATTTGAGATACTTTGTGCTTTACCTGAGGACTTCCATGTGATGCTGTTGGACTCCACTACATCTCAGGCAAAGATTTTACACAATGAATAATATAACAAGGTTTTAAAATACAACACATTGTCTTGAGACAAAAAGCGGTGTGTAGTCAGACTCACATCTCAGATGACAGCTCCACCAAATGGTGATCTCTCCTTCATAGACGAGGAAAAAAGATTTGTGCATCAGAACTTGGTTCATGTTTTTCCTCTCCGATTAATCATGTGATGTCTGGTTTATCTGGTGTCCGTTTACTGGATATAAAGTAGTTCAAAGTAGCGCCACCTCCAGCAGTAATACAGCACTGGTGATTCACTATTAATAATCTAATAACGTCACATATGATGATATACCAGCAGTCAAAGGGATCAAACCAGTACTTTTACTAACATACTTTAACAACATTCTGCAGCTAATATGCATGTACTTTTACTGAAGTTTGAATTCTAACAGAGGACTTTTACTTTCAATGGAGAATTATAACTTTGCTGCATTAGTCATCTGAATTTCTTCCGCTACTCTTGCGGAGTAGAAGTTAAGAGCCCAACTCATAATTTTCAAGCAGTTCCATCTGCATTGACTGTTACATTGGCTCTGGCTATTTTAGGCTCTCAGAAAATGTCAAAGACAAAGCTCAGTTATCCTTCCTCCACATGAAACAATAAGATTTTGTCTGATTTGATTGAAACATAAAGAAAAATCCACTCAGCGTTGCATATGTTTTATGGCAAATATTGCAAATCGGTAAAATGAGTGAGCAAAGTCAATCTTCAACACTGAAAAAAAAAACCCAAAACAATAAAATAACCGTTCACAAGTATGACTTGATGTGAATGCTGTGATGCTGCTGCCCAAATTAACTACAGATAAATAATGCACAATGTACAGCTGTTTAAACTCAACTTGTTGCTACTGTTTTGGTCCATGGGTGTCATCTGTTACAAGCTGTTCCCACATTTTTGCAGCAACCTCCTTTTCTTCCGTAGCCTCTCTGTCACTACGTCTTACCACAGCCGCAGATCTACGCAATTATCAGCAGATATACAGAGGTTTGTTTGGGACAGAGTCAGACTGCAGGGACGCCATTCATCAAGAAATCAAAGCGGTGACAGGAAAACATATTTAAAATTGAGATCTTATACATTAAGCGTTTTAACCTGTGCTCCAGGTTTGACTAACATAAGTAACAAGACTTTGTAGGAAGAATGTTATCCCATAACTACTTCTTAATGCAATTTGGAGCCGCAAACATGCAAAACTCCTTTGTACAGCTGGATTAGATTTTATTTATTTGCTGCTGACACTTAAAAAGTTGATTTATATAAGTTCCATTGACAAGACCGGACATTTTCCTTGGGAAGAGAAACTCGAGGTCTCTGATTGGTGAACTCTCAAAAGTCTGTTTCAGTCTGATGTGGGATTCTGACCCCCAAGCTGTAACTGCCTGGCCAAGGTGCAAGCCCTGCTGACGGTTTGGTAGTGGGGCTCAGATCTGGCTGAGGGGCAGGAACTTCTGGTAATAGCTCTTGGTTACATCGATCATTAGGTCCTGCGTGCATTCTGGGAGCTCCCCTGAAAACAGACCTAAGACAGAAAAACAAACACAAATATAAAGGCATGATTGTTAACAGTAATTGGAAGTGCCATAAGTGTGTGTGTGTGTTTGTGGCTGACCTGGGCATCCAGAGAAGACAGTAAAAGGAGGCACCACTGTCTCAGGTGGAAGCACAGTGTTGTCCAAGATCTTGCAGCAGTCTTTGAGCACACAGCGACGACCCTGCACGCGATGCACGAAACAAATCAAAGAAGTACTTCATTTTAGCCCACATGAAAGACAAGTTCATGGCATATGAATGTTTCTAAAAGGATAGGGAGGCCTACAGCAGTCAAGACATACACTTGCAGCTTTCATATCATGAGGATTTAAGAGGAGGCCACGGTCATTACAGTTTTTGCAGAATTCTTAGAAAAGTCAAAACCTTAACTTTTGTAACCAGGCCTTAATCAAACACACTTCTTCTGTGCACCTTGTTTGCAATTCTTTTTTTTTTGCCATAAAAATCTACAATTGCAAGAAAGGGGTTTTGTTGTGACACAGAAGTGACATTTTTATCTCCAAGTGTTGTTTAGTATTGGGTTTGTGTGTAGAGCTTTGACACAACCATTCCTCAAAAAGTAATGTAAGCAATCGCAAAAAAAACGTAACTGTAATCAGCTTCTACTGTAGGAAGACTACCCAACCACAACATTACTCACGATATATTGATTTGTTTCATTTTACTATTTAATATTTCGTTTCAACTCATCGGAGTCTGCTCTGCCTACCAGCAGTCTTCCACTTCTGAAGCGTTCAGTTGGTGTGAACATGACTCCCATGTGACTATTTGACCACAGGCGAGAGGAGACACTGCCTCTGTGTGTGTCCTCTCACACTGGAGCACCGTTTTGAGGGAGACAAAATGGCTTGTCTATCAGCTTGGTTTGTGTGTGTGTGTGT